>JANHFM010006282.1:42633-55308 GCA_032468115.1 Grayia smithii | reverse complement strand
TGCGTGTGCTGCGAGGGAGAGGAGGGGGAACTACCGAAGACTGTGCCGCTTTGGAGAAAGGCATCCAGTGGGGGGGGGTCACCACAACATGAGGAACTGTATTAAAGGGTCGTGGCATTAGGAAGGTTGAGTACCACTGACTTAGATACAAGGTCATATAAGAAGTCTGAATCTTCAGATTGTGTCCATGTTCATTTGCTTTGGATCAGAGAGTTCGGGATGGTTAAACGATGGCCCTAGACGAGTGTAAAAGTGTGAAATAACCAGCGTTGCTTTCTGGATTAATTAATTAATTGAGGAAAAGACAATTGATCAAGTTCTTAATCGAAGGTGGTGGTTTTTTCCCCCCCTCACAATGGGAAGACGTCTATGGTGTAATCATGGGTACTTTTTTTTTTTTTAAAAAAGGAAAGATTTGAGAAACTTAAGACATTATCAGAATATCAGGCACCATGAATGTCCTCTATCTTCTGTCCGTTTGAATTTTACGCATTATGCATCTTTTCATGAAGCAGTGGTGGGATTCAAATTTTTTTTTTTTACTACCGGTTCTGTGGGCGTGGCTTGGTGGGCGTGGCAGGGGAAGGATACTGCGAAATCTCCATTCCCACCCCGCTCCAAGGGAAGGATACTGCAAAAATCCCCATTTCCTCCCGATCAGCTGGGACTCGGGAGGCAGAGAATAGATGGGGCGGGGCCGGTCAGAGGCAGTATTTACCGGTTCTCCAAGCTACTCAAAATGTCCGCTACTGATTCTCCAGAACTGGTCATAACTTGTTGAAGAGTTGAACCTAACCTCATGATTGGATTGAATCTCATTCAGTTCAGAGATTCAACCCAATGTCTTCTGAATTGAATCTCAGAACGATCTTAGATCTTCTCACAAACTCCTTCTGGCTAAAAGACACAATGAACGGCTGTAGGAATTGGATATATTCAGCTGAATGAAAAGAAGGACTAAGGATGACATGATAGCAGTCTTCCAATATTTAAGGGGTTGCCACAGAAAAGAAGGCAGGGGGTCCACCTATTCTCCAAAACACCAGAAGGCAGGACAAGGAGAAACAGGTGGAAGCTAATCAAGGAGAGAAGCAACCTAGAACTAAGGAGAAATGTCCTGACAGTGAGGACAATTAACCAGTGGAACAGCTTGCCACTGGAAGTGGTGGGCGCTTCATCACTGGAGGCTTTTAAGAAGAGACTGGATAGTCCAGAATGGTCTACTCGAGCAGGGAGTTGGACTACAAGACCTCCAAGGTCCCTTTTCCAACTCTGTTCTTCTATGTTCACTCGAGTCCAGATTTTTAACCATTCATTCAGTGGCCGTTAAAAATTACAGTGGCATTGAAAAGGGTGCTTTACACTAAGTCCTCATCCTTACGGCCATCATAGCATCACTGGTCTGGTGATTTGGGTGCTTGGCAACATTTATCTACAATAGTTGCAGCCAGTGGTGAAATCCAATTTTTATTACTACTGGTTCTGAGAGCGTAGCAGGAGAAGGATACTACAAAATCTCCATTCCCACCCCATTCCAGGGAAGGATACTGAAAAATCCCCATTCCCTTCCCACACCTGGGGGAAGGACATTGCAAAATCTCCATTCCCACCCCACTCTGGGGCTGGTCAGACGTGGTATTTGCCGGTTCTCCGAACTACTCAAAATTTCCGCTACCAGTTCTCCAGAACCTGTCAGAACCTGCTGGATTGCAGCATTTGGGATCATCTGATTGCCATTTGCAACCTTACCCACTCGGTTCCATCAAGCAAAGTCAATAATGGAAGTTGGATTTGTTTAATGACCACGTGATTCAGTTAACAACTACAGTTGCCAAATGCCCAAATTGTGATCACCTCATTGCAGGAATAGGGTGATGGTCATAAGTTTGAATTTAGGTCATAACTGACTCTTTCAGAGGCCGTTGTTAATTTGAGCCATCAATAAGTGAACGGATATAATAAGTCAAGGACCACCTGTTGCAAAAACTGGTTTAGTTTGGTGGGTTCCTCTGATGTCTCCAACATGACGCCTATGGATTATGGGACTACAAATCCCAGCACCCCCAGCCATGAGCAAAAAAGAAAATGCAAGGTGCAGTTTATCTGGGCTCTCTTTGACCAAGAGTTCTTCCTTCCACTAGGAGTTAAACATAAATCAGGACAGTAACAATTCACAGCTAGTTCTCGATTTACAACAATTCATTTAGTGACCGTTTGAAGTTACAACAGCACTGAAAAAATGACTTATGACCATTTTTCACACTTGCGACCACTGCAGCATCCTCAAGGTCACGTGATCAAAATTCAACTGACTCATATTTATCATGGTTGCAGTGTCCTGGGATCACATGATCCCCTTTTGCGACCTTCTAACAAGCAAAATCAATGGGGAAGCCAGATTCACTTAGCAATCATGTTAATAACTTGACACCTGCAATGATTCACTTAACGGTGGCAAGAAAGGTCTCAAAATGGGGCAAAATTCACTTAACAAATGTCTCACTTAGCAACAGAAACTTTGGGCTCACATATGGTTGTAAATTGAGGACTACCTATAATCAATAAAAAGCAATAAATCCCTCACTGGGTGATCCAAGATCACAGGAGTCATCAATCATCTTGACAGCCCTCCTGAAATTCATAATTTAACCAATCGTGGTTTATTAAGTTACTTTAATTGCCTGGATTGCACAGTTGACTAAACCCAAAATCTAATTAAATGTGGCTGTGCTCAGAAAACAAACAGACCACAAATTAGTCAACTTCTGGTTTAATGTGTGAGTCTGGTTCATGCAGGGGTCAGGTTTAGGCCTAGTTTAGCATGTCATGTGAACTGAGCCACTGAGACATAAACTGGGTTTCTATCACATGATAAACGAGCAATTTGCTAGTTCCATTTTCTGTATCTTGCATGAATATTTCAGCCTAAGGGAGGCTTCGAGAGTCAAGACCTTTTTCACTCCCTTGCAGCTTCAAATTTTATGGCACAAATGCAGAGGGGGAAAAAAATCAGGAATCGGAGAGAAAAAGGCCATAGTTATATAGAATAATTTATTTGTGGGCAAATAATTACTCATTGATAACTAATGCATAAAACTCAACTCATGCATTTTATAAATTTGAATAATCTCAGCTTGTAATTTCAGCTTGGTTGCATTTTTAATAAAAGGGCATAAAACACCCATTAAACCATCTACTACCCCTTTGCTTTCTCCCAACAGCCTTTCATTATGTTGAGAACAATAATTGCAACCATTAAAGGCTAAATATTTAAATGCACTTTGAATGCCTTTTTTGAAAAGGGGTATGTTGTGTTTTTTTTTTTTTTTTTAAAGGCACTTTGCATGCCCTGTAATTTCATTTCCTTTAGGTGCCCATTTGCAGCTTGTGAGCCTAGTTATGCTAACTTTAGAGTAAAAGAGAACACTGGCACCTGCCGTCATATCTGCCATGAGGTCCCCAAGTCTCAGTGGCTAAGACACCGAGCTTGTCGATCAAACAGGTCGGCAGTTCGGCAGATCGAATCCCTAGTACAGGTCTCCTACGTGAGCAGGGGGTTGGACTAGATGACCTCCAAGGTCCCTTCCAACTCTGTTACTGTTACTTATTTCAGTGTTACTGAAAGGTGAAGGGCTGCTACTTCCTAGTCTGAAAAAAGTTTCACTGAAGATGCCTTGCTTTGTAGAGGGGGGGCGGGCGTGTAGTGGGACCTAGGATGGGTGCAGTGTGTTAAGCAGAAGGAATGGCAGCACCCAGAGATGAAATTTTACAGTATAACCATGTCCTAATTAGTGTCAGTACAAGAGCCATCTGCTCACCCTATTTCAATGAATTTTTCTTCTTCTTAGAAAAACATAATAGAAGAAAAGCTATTTTCTGTTAAAGTGATAGAAATGAATTTTTGGAAACAACAATAACAAAAGAAACCGAATTAATTTTAATTACCCTTATTTCATAATTCACTGTCATTTACAAGTTTGGCTATTTGCACACTCTCTCCTACTTACCAGTTATTTAAAAAATAGAAGTTCCAATTCAGATTCTCTACTGTTTATATTCTTCCACTGTAGGAACGCTTCATTTGTTCTTACATCCTGCTTTGTGCTGTTCAATCAGGTACAGAAATCTGTAAAAGGATTTCACCACTTATTTCATGATTACTCGTGAAACTGGTGAGAGGTTTCTTCAAAAGTCTTCTGCAATGTCTATCCAATCATCTACTAGCATGATTAGTGGCAATTTTAAACTATCAGGTTAGACCCGATTATCATTTCAGAAACCATATTGAAGTTTTGTTAGCAACTCTTTCTTCTTTGTGTTTCATTATATTAAAGTTAGTCATGTCTTCTACAATTTACCAGGAACAGCTATTAAACTAACATGTCCATAGTTTCCTACGTTTCCCCTGGTCCTATAAAATGTTTTTAGACTGGTCAGTTTCACCTCTGGAGAAGAAGCTGGCCTTAGCTGCCATATTTTTATTATATCAATAATTTCCAGATTTTACTAAAAGTGCCACATGGACCCAATGCAAGGATGGGTTCTACTTACCTTTACTACCGGTTCTCTTCATGCACACGCTTTGCGTGTCATTGGCGTGTGCATGCGAGCGAAGCTCGCATGTGTGCCAAACGCACACTCCACACATGCGCACTACCTACTTCTTTTGGAAAAAACTCAAAACAAGCACTCTGCGTATGCACAGAACACAGAAACGTAAGTACGGGCGTGCAGGTGGGCCCAGTTCCCAGCCGTGGAGAACCGGTTTGGTAATGTCACACCGTCACCGCTACCGGATCGCGCAAATCGGGCAGAACTGGGAGCAACCCACCACTGACCCACTGATACTATTTTCTTCACTTTTTATAACTTCCTCCTAAATATATCACTTTATACAGGCACAAATATGGACTGTATATCTTCTGCACTGAAGATGAAGAATTCATTCCATTGTTTTGCAATCTGCTTATGCTCGTTTAATATTTTTATGCCATATATAAACAAATGAATTAGTGACTTATGTATTGTTTTCTGGAAGAATTCACAGATTTTTATTTGTAAGCCTCCCAGAGTCACCTCTAGGCAAGATGGGCAGCATAGAAGCCAAATAAGTAAATAAATAAATAAATTTTAATTGCTCTTTAGTGCACTTATCAAAATGCTCTTCTTTTCATAGTTATTTTTATTTGCTTCTGGGGAAGTTGTTGTTCTCATTTGGACAACTTTTGTCTTGAAACTTTCTTGCTGCTGCCCATTAAATGTGCTAATGGCCTCTCGGACTTCATAGATTTTTCCTGAGCTCTTAAGACTTTGTGGCACCATAAAGTTTTTCTGGAAATATGTTTTCTTCACCTACAGAGTGGTATCATTTCCAGGATGAGTTTTGTATGAGCATTGGTTCTTTCCCTTCTACCTGATTTCCATTAGACTCTCTGTTTTTATGTTCCCTTTTACATTTACCTCAGGGGTGAAATCCTCCGTGGGTTGCAACCAATTCGCTTCCCGCACATGCACCAGATGTGCACTGTGTGCGTATGCGCAGTGTGCGCCAGACGCACGTTGCATGTGCAATGCACACCAAACAGACACTTCGCGCAGAAGAAGGAGTCATTTGAAGGTAAGTAGAACTGCGAGGGGGGAACAGCTGTGCTGCACAATTTACATTCTCTAGAAAGCAGGATGCTTTCTAGTGAATATAAATCAGGCGACACAGCTGATCATTGGAAATATTGGTTCGGACCAACCGGTAGAGTTTTTTTTTTACTACTGGTTCGCTTTTATCATTACCAATTCACCCGAACCAGTAGGATTTCACCATTGATTTACCTATTATGACAGTCCCATCTTAGCTCAGAGGTTTCTAGCATTGCTATAAAGATATCTATGCACTGCCTGATTTCCCAAATCATTCTTCTCCATGGTCCTTTGGCATTTTTGACTGGCTAGTATGTCCTATGTCCTATTTCCATACTGTTTAGGAAAGGGAAATATTTTCATTCTCGACTTCTAGAAATGATTGGTCCAACAGCAGATGTTCCCCAGTTTTTATCATCTCTATCCCGGAAATTGGACTGCTGTTCTACTACTTCTTTGTAATATGGTAGTAGTATGCAGTAGTATTGTTCCATTCTGATTCAAGTTGAATCCATCTCATTTCTATAGGCTTCTCCTAAAATATTCTCCAGTGATAAGCATGTCCTCTTTATACCTCTTACCTATGTACTGATATTCTTTATTTATTTCTATTTGGATACCATCTGACTCAAATCAACTGGGTAACTTACTAAAGCCTCACATATCTAGATAGTCTCATATATGGTATAGGTAGATTTTTAGAGAAAACTGACGTGAAAGTCCTTGTTTCCAGAAAACAAAGGAAATATTACATCAATGTTATGTCCAGGGTTATTGTTGAACATATATTTAATGTATTTAATCAATTGTATTCATTTAATTGATTTATATGGCTGCCCCCACTCACCACACAACTCTGGGTAGTTAATAAGGGTTAAAAATAACCAATACATTGAAAATTATAAAGATAATGAGCCATGTATCAGATATACAACCTGTATCCTACAGCCAGCTCCTTTCTTGCCATTCTTTCACAGTTTCTGGGAGAATAGACAGGTCTTCACTGTTTTCTTCAAGACTAGAAGGGACAGAACCAATGAAATGTTCCATATGGCAGGCAGCTTGTTCCATATGGCAGGCTTGGCAATGGAGAATAGGTCCTTTAAGAGCTTTATGGGTCACCACCAACCCCTTAATTGCAACAGAAGCTCATGGAAACCAATTCAGGTCACAGTAATAGTAATATCATATGGGAATACCAAATCCCCCACCCAGCAGCAGCCACCCCCAATCCTATCATGCTTATGCCATGTGGGTCATTCACATACTTTCCAATGGTCACCTATCTGCCCACCAGCTTGCAAGCCACTGAGTCTTGCTTAACAATCTGTGATTCTTGCTTAATGACGGCAATGGGAAGTGCAGGGATTGTGATCTGCTAAGCAATGGAATCACATGATGTCACACTTAACAACTGAATCACTTAGCAATGCAAAGTCCAGTCCCACTTAACTGTCATTAACCAAAAAACTACCGGTAGTATTAGGAAAAGGTGATTGCTTCTCTTGAGTAGACCTAGGCATTGAGTTGTCATCCATCAGGAAGCATCAGAAATCTCCTTCCCTTCCCAGCAGGCAAATAAATGGCAGGTGAACATTCTGGCATTTCCTTTGATATTCTTTTTCAGTATCCAGCCTGCAAACTTTGAATTAGGCATCAACAAAAAAATTACCAGAAACTCGTGGCTTACATTAAATCTCTGGGCCTTTTCCAACTATTGAGTTAAAGCACTAGCCAACCGTCTCTGAGTTGGCATAAAAAGCACAGGCATAACTTTTACTATTGTCCATTGCCAATCCCCAGTCTGCCTTTATTCTCATGGTTCTGAATTATTACTGAGTAATATTGTCTTGAGTTGTGAATGTGCCAAGTGCTATAGGCAAGGTGACTTTTTTTTAGGTCTGATCTGTCTTTTTTCAAAGTCTTCAGCTAATGGGAGATCAATCAGGACAGTGCAGCAAGAAAGGGGCAGGTCAGGTCAGAAGACTTTGGCTGTTTGTTTGCCCCTTATCCCATTGCCCATTTGGGCATCTCTCAGGTTTTTTTAAAAAGATACAATCAACATATGCAAAAACCATCAGGGCAAAGTATATTGGTAACATGGATAAGATGGACGACCAATAAATTTGACCAATCAATCAATCAATCAATCAATATTGCCTCTTAATAAGGCTGTGCAGTGTTTCATATTTAAAGAACAATAAATATGTGTTGGAATATGTGTTAAATGTGCACATAAACAGTTGTCAGCAACTACTTAAAGCAAACATTAGTAAGACCATACTTGGAATACTGCATCCAATTCTGGTTACCACAACATAAAAAAAATGTTGAGATTCTGGAAAGATTGCAGAGAAAAGCAACAAGAGTGATTAGGAGGCTTGAGGTAAAAACAGATGAAGAACGGCTGCAGGAATTGGCTATGTCAAGTCTAATGAAAAGAAGGACTAGGGGACACATGATAGCAGTGTTCCAATATTTGAGGGGCTCTCACAAAGATGAGGGGGTCAAACTATTTTCCAAAGCACCCAAAGGCAAGACAGGAAACAATGGTTGGAAACTAACCAAGGAGAAAAGCAACCTATAACTAAGGAGAAATTTCCTAATGGTGAGAGCACTCAACCAGAACAGCTTGCCTTTAGAAGCTGTGGGTTTTCCATCATTGGAGGCTTTCAAAAAGTGACTGGACAACCATTTATCTGAATGGTATAGGGCACAGATGTCAAACTTGCAGTGTCATGTTTCCATCACGTGATGTATTGTGATGTCTTCCCCCTTCGCGGAGCTGGGGTGGGCATGGCCTGCATATGACACATGCTGCCCATGGGCTGCCATTTGACAGCCCTGGTATAGGGTTTCCTGCTTGAGTAAGGCTGGACTAGATTAGGTCCTTTCCAACTCTATGTTGGAATTCTATGTTCTATGTACCTAATATTGCCCTCCACCTGCAGAGGGCAGTCATGTGATCTGAAAAAAGATGCAGCTGTTTTAAAAAGTTCCCAGTGAGTGCTATGTAAGCTTTCCATATATAGACTCTGGAGTTCTTTTTTTTCCTATTGAATCTAAAGTATTCTTCAGTATAGCTCTTAACTTAACTATACACAAAAGTATAGTTCTTGAGGGGAAAAACGTATCATTTCGGAACAGCATGGAGGTAGCACTGATTGGACTTGTAGAATGATATTTGCTAAGCCTGGGGAAAGGAATGTAACTCTTCTGTTTCTGCTTGATCTCTCAGCAACCTTTAGTATCATCAATCATTATATCATTCAGAGACATCTTTGAGCACTGGGAGGCTTTCTCGATATTTTTCTCCTTCCTAAAGAGGTAGTTTCAGCCAGGGGAATAGAGATTAAGCCCTAGGCCTCTCAGTTGTGGGGTGACATAGCCTGAATGCTCCCTCTACTCCTATTCAACATCTACATGAAACTGCTGCTGAGATCATCCATTACCACAAGATCAGGTTTCATGCTTTCTAACCGAACAAGTGAGGCTGTCAGAAGTGCTGCTCAGGATCCTGGAGGCTGTTCTGGTCTGGATGGGGCAGAAGTGGCTAAGATTCATTCCCAGTGAGAGAAAGTAACTCTGGATTTGAAAGCCTGCTGACACCATCTGTAGTTCTGAATATTGTGGCAGTCCCTTAAGAGAGCAAGACTTGTAATTTGGGTTCCTATTGGATTCAGAATGCCTCTCAAGGATCAAGTGGGTAGCTGTGGCCAAGGTGGCTATTAAATAGCTCCACAGCACCATTGTAATCTTTTCTGGATAGGGAGGCTTTATTTATTGTCACTCATACCTTAATCATCATTCAATCCAAATATTGCAATGTATTCTACGGGACGATGCCCTTTAAGTCCATTTGTATAGCTGTCCAGAATGTTATACTCCAAGTAGTACATATCAGTCTCAAGATGCCTATACAAAATCTTGAAGACCTGCACTGGGTTCTTGGTACAATTGAAGGTGCTGATGGTCATCTTGAAAGCCCTTCTTTGGTCAAGGTGTGGGACCATACTCTCTCAATGATATCTGTCACTCACTAACATTTATTAGGTGAGCTCTACACTCGTTCCTTTGATTAGAGATTGTCACCTACAAAAGTCACAAAATCATGTCTTTCAATGGTTACTCCACCTATTCAAATTGGCCCCTTTCTTCCTGGTCTTTAGAAAGTTTATGGAGATATTTATTACATTAAATCTCAGGGGCAGAGCTGCTGTGGCTCTCCTCCCAGATGGTGAATTAGTTTTATTTATTTCTTGAGTGTTTGTTTTAAGCTTTTATACGGTTATTTTATAAAGTATATTTTTAATTTTAAAACCTTTCATGGTTCAAGGCATGGTTATTCATCTCTGTTTTTTAAACCCAAATTACAGATTTTTTACACTTCCCAGAGATGTTTGGTCAGGCAGTCCAAAAGTCCCACAAATACATGAAAATTAAAAGAAGCATTTGGAAAAAAATTTACCTTTTCTATACAAGCCTTCCTTAAAGGCTGTTATTTGAAGAGGAAGCCAAATCTGGAAGGAAAATTCAGCCAGAAGTGCAAACCAGGAATGTGTAGGTTTTGTTTGAAGTGCAGATCTCTCCATTATTTGTAGCTAATAATATCAGTTTCAGCTATGCATTTGGCAATCAGGCCTCACCAGGACTTCTTCCATAAAGTTGGTTTGGAAATATACAGCTTTTGTAGCCTGTGAACATCCAATTATACTGTATTTTCATATCACATTAGCACATTGAAGCATGATACGAAGGCTGTTCAGTCAAAACAAGAATAAAAACTCAGTAAATGTATTTCATTCAAATGGGGGTGGAAAGTACAGACTAAGTATAGACAAATTGGCATGTTGTTCTTCTAACCATATGTTTTGGACATTGTTTAAGGCACGTATTATTAAACATTTCTAGGGGAGAACTGTGTATGTGGCTACACAGCCTTTCCAATCTTTTTTTTTTTTTAATTCTCTGAAATGAAACCCATGTACACAGAACTGTAGAGTTTGAAGTCTAAAGTCTGGAAAAGATTCATAGTTTTATTCCAAGTGCAAAAGTTCTTTTGAAGTAAGTATGAAGTCATGAGTTTTCTGGAAAACTCTGGATTTTCCCGATCCTGTGGTTCAGCTAGCATTTTCAAAAATATACAAAATGCAGGCTACAAAAATAACGTGCTAGCATTACTTCTGTTGACAAAAATAGGACTGCCAACATGATCGCCAACGTGCATTGATGGATATGGCACAAGAAGAAGAAGAAGCATTACAAGGTAGCAGAGACCATGGGTGTCAAACTCGTGTCATCGCATTGCCATCATGTGATGTATCATGATGTTTTTCCCCTTCATGGAGCTGGGGTGGGTGTGGCCTGTGCGTGATGCATCCGGCCCATGGGCTGCCAGTTTGACACCCCTGGATAGAAGATGACTGTGATCTGACTCAACTGCTAAGAAGAGGTGCTTTAATTTCTGCCATGATGATATCATCCATGCTTCTGTTCCTTTAAGTTGTCAGTCTGTTTGTATGTGGATTCTGGAAGAATGGCACCAGTGAGCCATGGAGGAAATTATACCTATGCAAGAAATAAAGTTAATCAACTTCTATTTGGAAAAGAGATACAAATATCCAGAAATTTTATCCTACTGAATAAAGTGAATAAAGAAAAAAGTTGGCAACTCTTTATTCATTCTCTTTTTGATGATGTTACCAAGTTGTCCTGCTCAATGGTGATGGTTTATTTAATCAATTTTCACTTGGAAATAGATAAAAATAAGTATGTTTAACCTCACATAAGTTGAATACATCTAGTACATGTTGTTGTTGTTGTTAGTTGCAAAGTCATGTCCGACACATCGCGACCCCATGGACAATGTTCCTCCAGACCTTCCTGTCCTCTACCATCCTCTGGAGTCCATTTAATCTCCTGCCGACTGCTTCAGTGACTCCATCCAGCCACCTCGTTCTCTGTCATAGTTGGGTTGAAAATTCCATCCTCTTATTATTTTCCTCCAAGGGTGGGAAAATAACTAAAATATATGATCCAACTTCTAAAAGGCTATCCACCCTTAAACATGATCTGTGACCACTTTTATTGTCAGATGGAAAAGAATAATGGAAAATGAGGAGAGATTTGGAATGTTCTGTAGTTTTTTCAGGGAATAGTGACTTTTCCCAAAAAGATAAATTATATCTCTAAGTTATGTTTGGCAGCTGGTTCATGAATCTATTCGAGCCGATGCTGAAGTGACTGGAAGCCAAAACAAAACAACGCAGGAGGAAAAGAAAAAAAAAACCCGTGAATTGGAATGAAGTAGTTATATATAGATAGTACAAAGTGTTGTAAGGGAATGAATCATGCCAGTTCTTAAAGAAACTTGCTACTTAAGTCCTACCAGCAGGTCGCAAAGACCCCTCCTCCCCATCATTAACATTGGGCTGATGTGATGTTAATTGATGGCACTGCCAAGCTGCAGTAGGAGATTGTCAAAGCGATGAGGTCAATGCTCCACATAAAACTTTGCCAGCTGTCAACGTCAGCACGGAAGCCGAGCAACTTGCAAACGCCTGCACAGAGGTATATATTTACCATGCGGGGGTTACTGCTTCTTACAAACGTCTTCTAACCCAGCCATGGTGGCGCAGCGGTTAGAAGGCGGTATAGCAGGCTAATTCTGCCAACTGCCAGGGGTTCGATCCTCACCAGCTCGAGGTTGTAATATAATGAGCAGAATTCAGTTCAGCTGAACGCCCGCCACAAGAGTCCTCATTTCTCATGTGGCCTCTTGGGAAAATTAATTGTCCCCCCCTTTATTCCACCCGTGGTGGCGCAGTGGTCAGAATGCAATATTGCAGGCTAATTCTGCTGACTGCCAGCAGTTCGATTCTCACCGGCTCCAGGTTGATTCAGCCTTCTGTCCTTCCATGTTTGGTAAAATGAGGAGCCAGATTGTTGGGGGCAATAGGCTGACTCTGTAAACCGCTTAGAGCAGTGGTTCTCAACCTGTGGGTCAGGACCCCTTTGGGGGGTCAAATGACCCTTTCACAG
>JANHFM010006282.1:14189-24903 GCA_032468115.1 Grayia smithii | reverse complement strand
CCCTGCCATGCCCACCAAGCCACGCTCACAGAACCGGTAGTAAAAAAATTTGAATTTCACCACTGCTGCAAATATTGAGAGTTGAAGACCACAGATGCCAAATCGAGGGAGATTGACCAATATGTAATTGGTATTTCTTCAGTCCTTTTATATGTCTATTTTTCTGTGAGGAAAGTATGAGGAAGACTTATTGAGAGCGCTTCCAGAATTAAGAATCTACTGGATATGCACAATACCTTTTCTATAATCATTTCAGTAAACATTTTATGTAAGACTTCCTCCTCCTATATTTATTAAATAGTTACAAGAGTAAGCCATTTCAGTGAGAAAGAAAAGTGGGAGAGATGTCTGATGAGAACAAGAACTCTTTGATAAAGTAAAAAGGTGAATTTTTAAAAAATGGGAAAATGGGCATACAGCAAAAACAAAATACCAGGAAATAGCCTGAATTTGTAAACATGGAGTCAGGAAGACAAAGGCTCAGAAGGAGCTAAGGCTTACAGGGTGAATGTCAAAAAACAACAACAGTCATTTAAATATGTGCAACATAAGAGAAACATTGAGCTACTTTTGGGAGAAGATGCCAAAGTGGTTAAAGAAATTGGGGAGAAAGCTGAACTGCCTCTGACTTTTTTTGGAAGATTTAAAAAAAAAAGGTCCATCTTGTCAGCAGCTGCAGGAGAGACATGCAGGTCAAAATTGGCAAGAAAGTGGCGAGAGAACACTAGCTGCTTTGAACGAATTCAATTTGCTGAAGCCAGATGGATTACATCCCAGGGTGGTAAAGAAACTGGCAGATATGATCTCAGAACCACTAACTGTAATCTTAGAGAACTGCTGGAATATGGGGGAAGTGCTACAAGATTGAAGAAGAGGTAACATTTTTCCAATCTTTAAAAAAGGAGAAAAAGTATACCGTACAGGAAAATGTATACCGTACATGGCTTGATTTCAATATCTGGTTAGAGCCTAGAAAAGATAACAAAATAGTTTTCAGGTATTCAGAAAGGGCCAAAGTGAATACTGAAAGCCACCATGAGTTTCTTAAGAAGAGTTTAGTAATTTATCCCCCATTTTTTTTAACAAACTGATTTGAGTAATAGATCAAATCTAAGGTAATTGATAAAGTAGACCACAGTCTCTTTCTTGCTAAACTTGGGCAATGTGGGACTGATGATTCCAGTACCAACCAGATCTGCAATTGGTTGAATAACCATCATGTGGTGCAGGGTTTGGTTCCACTTTCCTTTACTTCCGGTTCACAATGGGAGCATGCATGTGCACTCGCTTCGCTTGTGCACCATTCTTCTGCGCATGTGCAATAGCTTCTGCATATGCACAGATTGGCTATGATGACATCTGGGTCAGTGAGTAGAGCCTCCTGCTGGTTTTACTACCGGTTCTATAGAACCGGACAGAACCGGGAGCAACCCACCACTGATGTGGTGCTTAATGGATTTATGAGAAAGATATGCAGTTCTGTTTTTATGAATCATTGAGATGGGTAGAAGGGATGCAGAGGACAGAAATGTGAAGGGGCGTTAGTGCTGCTGCCTTATAAAACAGGATCAGGGTTCAAAATAATCTCTATAGATTTGAATATTGGGCCTTTTACAACTAAATGCATTTCAGTGGTGAGAAATGTAGGGTTCTGCAGTTAGGTAGGAAAAATCAGACATGGAGATATAACATAAGATATACCTGGTTCAACAGAAGTGTTTGTGAGAAAGCTCTGACTGACTGATAGACCACACATTAAATATGAGTAGCAATGCTCCCTTCAACTCCCAAAAGAGCCAATATAATGTTGCAATCTGCTGAACTGGTCAGGTGTAGGGAAGGAGTGGCAGAACCTGGGAGGGGGAGTTAAGAGAGAGATCAACCTAGAATTTCTCCAAAGTCCAACCCTTCTTGAATTCCATTGATCCTTATCTAACTCTAGTTGAGACTATTCCTAATTGCATAAGAATGGCATAATTATTATGCATAATTAGCAATACATCAGTTTAATGACACCTTCACATGTGGACCTGATCTCTCACACCTGACATCAGGCCACACCTGGAATATTATATCCAATTTTGTTTGCCACAATAAAAAAAGGATTTTGGGGAACTGGAGAAAGCCCAGAGAAAAGCAACAAAAATAGAGAGAGCCTTGGATACCAAATCTTATGAAGAATGGTTACAAGATCTGGGTATGTTTAACCTAAAGAAGAGAATATTTATTACATTTATATAACTCACTATCACTCAATTTCATTATAGGTGACTGAGTGGTGTACCACAATTGATAAAACAGCCACTATAAAAAACATCAGATAAGGAACGATAAACATGGCCCTCTCAGAGTTAGCCTCAATATTTGGAAGGGCTGTCACAGGTATTCTTGCATATCTCTGCAGAGATAATTGTCAGCTGTTGATTGATAATCCAATCCTAACCTATTTGGCAGGGGGGAAAAAAAATACAAGCCAGCCAAAATAAGCTCATATAATCAATCCAAAACTCACTGGTAGGCAAACGAAGAAACATGGGATGATCTGAAATCTCTGGATGGGGAATTGGACTTAAAGAGATCCTTATAATTGTAAAAGCTACAATGCAGTGTTTAATTTAGACCACTGGTGGGTTGCTCCCGCTTCGGCCTGGTTCGTGCAATCTGGTAGGCAGTGACGGTGTGACATCACTGAACCGGTTCTCTGCGCCTGGGAGCTGGGCCCACCCATGTGCCCGTACCTGCTTTTTTCTGCTCTGCGCATGCGCAGAGTGTTCGTTTTGATCTTTTTTCCTAGTAGACTAGTAAATGCCCATGTGCGGAGCACGCCAATCACGCGCAAAAGCGCGTGCATGAAGAGAACCGGTAGTAAAGGTAAGTAGATCCCACCCCTGATTTAGACCATTTCTGGATGTGTGGATCTCAGTTTAAGCAATGGTCAGGCTGGTAGAAAACTTGGAAGTTGAAGTCCACACATCTTAGAAGCTGCTGAGATTGGAAATATTTTCTGTGTGGGCAAATTGAGACTGTAAAGAGCAGCTGGTTTTAACAAAATCTGAAAGCATATACTGGTATTATTTAAAGCTTCAGGGTAGATATTAGATTTTTTAAAAAAGGTTTCTATGGGTGGGTCCGTAAACTCGGTTTGGAGGGTTTCTCAGATGAGATTAAGTAACGGCATAGCCTCTCTCCTAAAGTGTTTCCATATTGTAATTTAATGAAAAAGGTTGACTCCCATTAATTACTATTGTGGTATTAAAAGGTGTGCAAACATTTTGCTGGAATGAGTAATGCATACGTTAGACACCTCAAAGCTTTAAGGCTAGGTCTGTTCAAAGCTAGCTCTGTGTGTTCATTCTAACATACTGGCTAGTCTTGGATCAGGACTGAGAAAACAATGGGAATTGCAAAAGCTATTTCCATCCCTCTAGAGAGCTCTTGCCTTTTGCCCAACTGATCATCCATCACCTGGCCAGCTATCAGCAGTGCTGAGACAGCTGTCTTGATTAGACTGCTGAGAGAGGACAGGCCTTCTTCCCATCAGTCTTAATAATGTAAAAATATCTATTCTGGTTGGTGTTTCGTGTATGAGGTATACTTTAAGTTTGTTGTCCCTGGTGAATGTAACATGTAGCATTCTTTTACATACATATTTCTAACGACCTCAGGTTAGGTCTTGAAAATTAGGTGAGGTTTTGAAAATCAACATTTTGTCTGAAACCTAAACTTTTCAGGAGAGAGAAAAAAACAAAACATAATCCTACCCTATCAACTCGTAGGAATATTTATGTTGTCTCAGTTTGTCTTTTGGGGCAAAAAGGTAACTTATCCTTGTTGCATATTATTTTGGTTTTTGGACGAGACGTTACTGGACTGATTCAAATGACTGAACTGGTAGTAACCCAAACTGTTTAAAGCCATTTTGCCAGGGAAGAAAACTGTAATTCCTAATTTGCAATTCAGCTTTTGTATGGAAAGAGAAAATAGTTATGTAGATCCTTACTTTTAAAAGGTTTATGGTGCAAACATAGAGCTGCCAAATATTCCAACAGACAAAAATATATGTAGAGGCAAGGTGGTTGAAGGAGACAAAGTTGCAGTGAACAAGACACTATTCAGGAAATAGGAAAATAGGAAATGGCTAATATTCCATAACATGAAAGCTGTGAACCACATTTTACAGGCTGATTTGAAAAGTGTTTTTCAACATGATGGGCCCATATATGATTGGCTATGACTCCCATATCACCTGCAGCCCAAATGCTTATGGTGATTGCAGTCCAGAATATCAAGTGGGCATTAATTTAGAGTAAATTGCATTAACAAGCCAACTTTTTGGCTTCAAAAAAGTATTATGCGGTTTTCTGCTGACTCAAAGGCTTTCTTTCATATCTTTTAAAGATGGAATTTACCAGCTGAAATTATTATCAAAATCCATGTTCCCAATTACACTGTGAAGCAATTCATTATTTAGGATAGCTTTCTCCAGTCAATGGCTCTGATAGCTGGGAATTGTGCAGTTGTAGTCCAACAGAGTTATAGTATGGTACCAGATGTCTTAGCTAAACTGTACTGACTTGATAGCAAATTCCTTAGTACGTTGTGGGAGAATACAACTTATAATGAAATCACTCACTACTACCCAGCAGCTAAATTTCATTTCAGGAAGGAGAACCATGTTTTTGCAAGCAATTTTTTTTTTTAAACCCATGGACCTATAGCTATTGTGCAATTATTAATCTAGCAGCTTTCTCTACTTCAAAATCATAAAGTTAAGAAACTGCAGCAGAAGCCCAAAAAGCACAATCTACTGTACTTTAAAAAAAATCTCTCTATGCCCAGGTCTCCCTAGAATGGTCAGATCCAAAATTGTTCAAGCCTGTTTTAGGAATAGTGACGTTAGGAAATTGAATGCATGTCCAACTCCCTCCAAAATGAGACTTTTTTTCCCCCCTTGGGAGGAATTTTAAGGGGGAAAAAAATCTGCAAGGATCTGTTTTATCAATTAACTCATGCAAATCCTGAAAAATATAGTTGAAAATGTTAGTCCTGCTTATTCCGGTGATTTCCTTTATTCATATGTTTTTGGGATCTGCTAAGGAAATAAACATTGTGGCCTTATTTTTGAATAAAATAAACAGTGAAGTTTCTCTTCAGGAGTCAGGATTGAATCCTGGTGACTATATAGTCATTTCTTGGCAGTAAGGCAAAAGTTTTGTCACAGCTTTCTTCTGAGGTGTTTCTTCGACTTTCATTCTGGCCCACTGCCTTGGGATTTTCTGGTTTCTGCTATCCAATATTAACACTGTTGGATTCTGTGTAGCCTTTGTGGGGTCAGCAGAGTCTCAGTGCCAAAACATTTTTGTAATAGCTAATACCAACCTCCTGTAAAATCATATGATTTAATAATAAAGTAAATAATTAAAATTGCTCCATCCATTTTCTTCCTGACTTCTCCCATTTTTAAAGCAGAGTTTTTGCATGCAAGATAGTCTCTTGAATTCATAGAACTTGTAGGGGTGGGATGTGTGTTGAATAAGTGAAACTAATCCTGTTTGTTCTATTTTGTAATGCCAATCAGAAAGGAGACAGCCATACTGTATGGACATCAGCTCTCAAATAAGCCCAGGGAAGGAAATAAATGCATCTCTTTCCGCTCATGATCTTGTGACATCACTTTTCCTAGTATCTGAATATTAAGTGAGAATTGGAAATGTCATTGCTAAATGGCGGTCGTTTTAAGTAATTCATTAGCTTATTCCTCATCATCACATAGAGTCCTTCGTGCCAGAGGTGGCATGCAGAGAGCCCTCTCTGTGGGCACGTGCACCATCACCAGCTGCTCTTCTGGTTTCTGGCATTGGCCAGCTGGTCTTTGTGGGTGCCGAAACACCAGAAAATGGCCCTGAAACCAGATCTAACCAGCTAAAACACTGGCTGGTTTTTGGGCCATTTTCCAGGTCACTTCCAGGCCGTTTTTGGGCTGTTTTCTGAACCATTTGGGGGCCATTTTTCAGGCTGTTTTTTAGGCTGTTTTCAGCCCATTTTTTTGGGCCGTTTTCAGGGCGTTTTTTGGGATGTTTTCCCAAAAACAAAAAATATCCTGAAAATTGGCCTGAAAACAGCCCGAAAAACAGCCAAAAACGGCCTGAAAAACAGGCATGTGCATGCCAGCCAGCTGGTCTTCGGATTTCTGGTGCTCCGGCATGCGCAAAGCAGGGGTGAAATCCAGCAGGTTCTGACAGGTTCTGGAGAACCGGTAGCGGAAATTTTGAGCAGTTTGGAGAACTGGCAAATACCACCTCTGGCTGGCCCCAGAATGGGGTGGGTATAGAGATTTTGCAATATCCTTCCCCTGCCATGCCCACCAAGTCATGCCCACAGAACCAGTAGTAAAAAAAATTGGATTCACCCCTGGATCAATGGTTTTACTCCCTTAAAATGTAGTATGGCAATTTATTAGATTATCATTGTATTAAATTTAGTTATACTGAAATATTCCACTCCACCTTCATATGTGTAATACATAAATGTGAAAGAAAACTGTAGGCTATAGAGAGAGAACGATACCACAAGTGTTGAGAGCTAATCAGAATTTTCTCTCATACGGATGAGTTCCATATGTGAAAGGGTCTCAAACTGAGAAGTTATGAAGCATGACCCTACAACATCCTTCTTTCAAGGAACACTGTATGACATTCAGCACACAAAGGGAAATCCCTACAAAACAGCAGTGGATTGTATTGTGTGTGTGACCTTGCAGTCAACCCACATATTCTTGCAGCACACAGCTTCACTAAAGCCAGATTGTGCAGTTGGAGAGAGCAAGGAGGGAAGCCAGGGTCCTCTGAATTTATGATGCCAACCCTTCTGTATCATCCACTAGATGGTTTCTGTAATTTTTAAGGAGTAATATGTGCAGCATTTTCAAGTTTAGCTCTTGAAGGTGAAGTTTTCCATTCGTTGCCTTGAGCATTTTCTGCCTCACAAATTCTGAATGAAATTCCACTGAAAGGACATTCCAGGAGGAACTGTATGACTGCATAACCTTGAATGACTTGTATCTTTCTTCCGATACAAATCCCTTCTTTTCTGCTTGTAACAAATGTGTGATCAGTCAGGCCGAGCCACTATGTTTTAAAATCCTTTTAATCCTCTTTTTGGTAACAAAAACAATTGTGAGTGATCTTTGAGGATTCTGTATAGGGCAGAACACCTGCAGCTTAATGTTTTATGTTAACAAACACCCCCTGTGAGTCTAATGCCTCTTGGCATGTAAGAATGCTGTTGTGGAAGACGTCTGTAATAATGAGCCCCAACCTTAACCATTGACCTTTTGCCTCCAAATCTAAATCTGTTTGTCTCTACTTCCAAACAGCCCAATGTATCATGGAAGTGTCAGCACAAATGATTTATTGTCCTGTTGGCAAGTCCTTTAATACAACAGTGGCTCTTTCCTCTAGTCAGCAAAAAAATCAGTCTTCCCTTTCAGAACGTCTTGATGACACAGTTCTGGGTCACTTGAACTGAAAACTCCATTTTCAAAACCTAGCTTCCACCTGTGATCATAAAAACCTGTTCAGAATACAACTTAAAAACTTGAGCAGCTGCAATTTTAATGATTGCTCAAGAGGATATAAATATGTTTGCAATCATACTGGCAGTAATAAAAGGCTTCTCTTAACTTGTAATATTTTTCAAAGCATGTTACAGTTCTGTAAAAATCTCCTCTCTTCTCTCCTTTTACTTTTCATTGTAAATTTTATACATTTACCAGAGCCATATTCCAGGCCAGCCTTACTAGATAGATAGGTAATAACTTTGACCAGGCAGCTTCTGGCCAACTCAAGGCTGCCACCCTTAGTAAGTTATCCAGAAATGGCTGAGCAAATATAAACACACCTTCCAAATGGACAACTATGTAAAATTACAACTGCTAAAACATCTCAGGGAGACATTTACCTGAGCAAAATTCGAACAGCTTGATACAATGGTTAGATTCAGGAGATTCCATTCTATCCCATACAATGAACTTACATGTATCTGTGGAGCTGAAGAGGTAGAAAATCTGACTCATAGATTATTCGATTGCTGTTTATATAAGGGAGCAAGAGATAAGTACGTTGATCCACGTATTAAATGTATGGCCCAATGGGAGGCCCATATTAAAACAACATACCTCATGTGTGGCCAGAATCTGAAAATGACATTTAATGCAGCACAATTTCTGACTAAAATGATCCGAATGAGACCGTCATATGTGGGCCTGATTGGGGTAGACTGCAGGGGTGATAAAGAAGTATAATTTTATGTCATTTTATTCTATTTTATATATTTATGTATCAAATTATTGTATTTTATCCTATAACTATTGTATTTTACCCTACTCTCATTTTAAATTGTTTGTTTAGAATTTTATTGGTAATATGTGTTTGAACCTGCACAGTAATATGGCCTGTAAGCTAATCAATTAATCAATATATATATAAGGTTGACTCAGCCTTCCAGCCTTCCATGGTCTGTAAAATGAGGGCTCAGATTGTTGGGGGGCAATATGCTGATTCTGTAGGGCTGTAAAGAGGGCTGTAAAGCATTGTAAAGCAAGCTATTGCTATTGCTATCACTAAGAAGAAATAGAGAATGCAAACCAGGAAGGGCTAAATCTAGCAGGACCAGGATTTTCCATTCTGTTTTTTGTTTTTGTTTGTAATTCTGTTGAGCTAAGTTTAAAATTTACACTAGTTTTTTCTGACTTTCCAATCACAAAATGATGATAAACAAGGCTATCAAAATTTAGCAAAGTTTTTAGAACAATTTTGAGGGTACAACCTGCCCACTCCTCCTGCGTTTTCAGTACACATAACAAAATGGTTTGAGATACCATTAGCTCTAGTGTAAAGCAGGGGTCCCCAACCCCTGGGCCACAGACTGGTACTGGGCTGTGGCCCATTCAGAACCAGATTATGCAAGCGGCAGACAAGTGCATGCGTGCAGCTCCATTTATGCGAGTGCTCACGCAAATGGAGCTGCATGCATAAGCATGTGAACCTGCCACTCACACAGAATCATTTCCTCTCTCCCTCCCCTGTCTGCAAAGCTAAAAAGATTGGGGACCACTGGTGTAAAAATAAAACACTTCTATGGTAATGGAATATTTTGAAAAAATAAGACCATGAGATGCTGTAATATATTACAGAGTTAGGTCCAAAGAGCTCTTACTCACCCAAAATCATAGGCAAAATTAGTTTGGTTGGATTAAATACATTAATCAATACATATTAATATGAAATATTTATGAAGAGATATCTTTGTGATAGAATGACTAATAGAACTTGGGAGCATGGAGAGCATCAAGAGAATTGAAGAGAACTGAAGAATTGAAGAGCCATTACAAAACTAATATTAGTTTTGTAACTAATATTAACTAATAGTACAGGAGAGGTATAAGAAATAAGCTTAGAATAATCCCACTAAGTATAAATTGTGTAGGATAATTACTGTGGTAAGATTTCAAAAGGATGTTATAATTATGCTACTAGCAAAAAGACCTTTCCAGAAATCCAAGTGGTTCTTGTTTTATTGAGTTTGCAAGCCTTGCAAGGTTTGGCAAGAATATTTTCTCTAACAGCTCTGTTTCATAAGATCTGCTAGGCATCCCACCACAATTTTTGAATTTTTTCCCCACCACCCACCACCTAATCCCAAATTTTCTGGCATTCTTTCTCCAAGGTTGAAACCATATTTATTTTTACTTAATCAATGAAATATACTTCAGAGAATACCGAAGTAAACTGTAGTATGCACATGGTTTCCACTGGATCAATTATATATTGATAAGAGCTGAATAAAAGCTAGCCTACTAGAATAGGTTTATTTCTTAATTAAATTAGTTTGGTAATTTAGATTAATGTTTTAAAATCAATTCTGAAGCCAAAATATAAATAGAATAGAATAGAATAACAGAGTTGGAAGGGACCTTGGAGGTCTTCTAGTCCATCCCCCTGCTCAGGCAGGAAACCCTACACCACTTCAGACAAATGGTTATCCAATCTCTTCTTTAAAACTTCCTGTGTTGGAGCATTCACAACTTCTGGAGGCAAGTTGTTCCACTGTTTAATTGTTCTGTCAGGAAATTTCTCCTTAGTTCTAATTGCTTCTTTCTTGATTAGTTTCCATCCATTGCTTCTAGTTCTGCCCTCAGGTGCTTTGGAGAATAACTAAAACCTGCTGCAAATATTTTTAGACAGCCACTGAAATTAGACAGAATCTCCAAATCAGATTATCTCTGATATCATTAAAAAAAATTATAAATCCTTCCCTTCTATCTTTTGACAAAACTGTGTATAACTTAAGAAGCTACATTGTTTAAAATTTTGGGATGATTATTATTTTACTCAGTGTAAAATGAGTGTATATGAAAAGATTTATCTATCACCAAACAAGAAACATATGTGTTCCTGTACATATATGTTATATATAAAGAATCCATGAAGAAAAAGTAAATATGGGCACTCAGATATTCAGATACAGCAAGACTTTTGAAATTTTTCAGAGAAGGAAAAAGCCATAAAGCACTAGTTGTATTTATCCAAGTCTTATTGTCATTCTTCCAAGCAATTTGGATTATGCTCCCCTGCTTAACATCTATGGAGATTCTCAGTCATCCAGGTCATGGTTGTCCCAAAGGTGCTTTTTCAAGAGGCAACTGGACTTTCTG
>JANHFM010006281.1:6330-18008 GCA_032468115.1 Grayia smithii | reverse complement strand
TTTGATATCCTGAGGGAAAACCTGGAACTCTCAGATTCGGGTTTTCCCAGATGTGCCAGTTTACTTGTCCGAATAAACAAAAACTTTGAGAGATGTTGCTTCAGAGTTTTTCTTTGGCGAAGGGTTTTTTGGAACGCTGACATTTGTCAAATTACAAGAATCAGGTAAATAATTTCTTCACAGCTTTGTGACAGCTGTTTAAGCCTGTGATCATCATTATGATCCAGAAATGACGTGTCAGTCAATGGAATATCCTATGAGGAAAAAAAAAATTGAAGCCCAGTCTTTGGGAGGAAAACTCACAAAAAAACTTAACAGTTTTTTGAGATGCAAATAGTGTTACTCACATGGATTTCCTTGAATGTGGCACTGCTATCAACCAAGAGCACTATATTGCAACAGTCAAAACTTTAAAACAATGATAAAGCAGAGTTCATAGGTACAGGAAATTTTTTTTGCTGCAATATGACAATGCTAGATCTCACATCTTAGGAGCCATCCAAGAGACAATTACAGAATTGGCTTTCGTTATCTTATTCCATCTGCCATGCAGTCCAGACTTGATGCAATGTGACTTCCACTTTTCAAAAAATTGAAGGAATACCTTTATTGATATTTGTTTTCTTTGCAGACATCTGATTGACTCAAATGAAGAGATAGAAAAGACCATTTGGATCTAGTTGAAGAGACAAATCGTTGATTTCTTTTGTGATTGCTTTATAAAGTTTGTCCTTCTGTTGGCAGAAGTGCATAGTGAATGTTGTACAGGTGATTATATACTGGTTAATACAGGTAACAAAACAGCTCATTTCGAACATTATTTTCCTGTTTTAATTATTAAAATATTCCTATTTAAACTGACCACTTCATGGATTACTGCCTTGTCATGGCGAAAGGGCTTGTGCAGCTCAATGAAGCTATGAACTATGCCATGCAGGGCCACCCAAGATGGACAGGTCATAGCAGAGAGTTCAGACAAAACGTGATCCACTGGAGAAGGAAATGGCAACCTACTCCAGTATCTTTGCCATGAAAACCCCAAGGACAATACAAAAAGGAAAAAAGATATGAAGCTGGAAGATGAGCCCCTCAGGTTGGAAAGTGTCCAATATGCTACTGGGTAAGAGCAGAGATCTAGTACTAGTAGCGCCAGAAAGCGGGAAGCGACTGGGCCAAAGCCGAAAGGACACTCAACTGTGGATGTATCTGGTGGTGAAAGGAAAGTTCGATGCTGCAAAGATCTTTTCCCCATGGGAACCTGGAATGTAAGATCCATGAATCAAGGCAAGCTGGATGTGGTCAAACAAGAGATGACAAGTCTGAACATTGACATCTTAGGAATCAGCGAGCTAAAATGGACAGGAATGGGTGAATTTAATTCAGATGACCATCAGGTATACTACTGTAGGCAAGAAACCCTCAGAAAATGGAGTAGCCTTCATAGTCAATAAAAGAATAGGAAAAGCAATACTGGGATACAGTCCCCAAAATGACAGAATTATCTCAGTTCGAATCCAAGGCAAACCATTCAATATCACAGTAGTCCAAGTCTATGTCCCAACCACTGGTGCTGAAGAGGAAGAAATTGACCGGTTCTATGAAGCCGTACAGCACCTTATAGAATTAACACTAAAAAATGATGTCTTTGTCATCATGGGGGATTGGAATGCTAAAGTAGGAAGCCAAAAGATAACCGGAATAACAGGAAAGTTTGGCCTTGGAGTACTGATAGAACTTTGTCAAGAGAATATGATGGTCACAGCAAACACTCTTTTCCAACAACCAAGAGATGACTCTACACATGGACATCACCAGACGGTCAACATAGAAATCAGATTGACTATATGCTCTGCAGCCAAAGATGGAGAAGCGCTAAACAGTAAGTAAAAACAAGACCAGGAGCTGATTGTAGCTCAGATCATGAGCTTCTTGTTGCAAAATTTAAGCTTAAATTGAAGAAAGTAGAGAAAATCACTAGGCCACTCAGGTATGAACTAAATCATATCCCTGATGAATATACAATAGAGGTGACAAATAGATTTAAGGAATTAGATCTGATAGACAGAGTGCCTGAAGAAGTATGGATGGAAGTTCGCAACATTGTACAGGAGGTAGACAAATAATTTGTCTTGTTAATCTTTAACAAATAATTTTTTTAAATTTAATCCATTCACTGATGACAGTAATATTTCTACTGCGATCATAGCTGCAAATTAGCTAAAATAATTCTGTGAATAATCTTATTTGTGTATATTCAGTTGATTGAGTTGAAAAAACACTTTCACCTCAACATCCATTTTATAAACTCTACAAACTTCTTGACCAACATTTTAAGGGTTTTGGTTTCAGAAATGTTTAAATAGATGAAACAGAAAGATGTGGAATGAATTTATGACATGTACATTCTTGTACAAGTAACCTGCAACAATCAGAAATAGAAATGTGTTGATCTGAATTATCCAAAGTATCCTTTTATATCTGAGCTAATGCCAGTATTTTAATAGCATTGTTTCATGCTTTTTCTCAATTTAGGTATGTTTTAAATTTTATACTGCCATTACTGAGTATAAGTTTCCTTTGGTTAATTTTGTTTAATCAACAGCTGAAGATGGAAACTTGTAATGAAAAATAATTATAGAAATGCAAAGTTAACCAAAAATTCAGGATTTTTAAAATGTAGTGTTGATAGCCTTACAATATGAAGAATCTTACATACAAATAAATATTTTTCTGCCCCAAGGTTCCCCCCAATGATTAAGGATTCTCTAGAACAGCCCCACATTTTGGGGGCAATGAATTCCATTTTTCAACTCATTTTGATGTGACTGGGACCACATACTGTGACAGCCAGACTCATCTTATCTCCATTTTGGATATTGATTAATTGTGTTTTTCTAGTTTTAAGGCCATCCAACCAAAGTTCATATTATGAAGGCCTATTTATTGTTGGTAATGCAAAAATTAAAGCTACCTGTTGAAAACAATCAGATTAACTGAATTGTGTCCATTTGTTTGTAATCTATTGGCCTGTAATGAGAATAGAATCCTTTCAGACAACTAACTTTCTTTGTTGGTTTGTCTTTTTCTCCCTTAGCATAGTGATATAATGAGAATAATTCAGTTGATCCATTCAGTCTATAAGATAGAAATAACTTCTGGGCATATAATACAATATATCCACAAACATAAAAATGAAATAGTTCATATCAATTTCTATGTGTGTCTGTTTATAAGCCTAATACTTTTAACAAACAAACTTTTAACCATAACATATACTGTATATTTAATATGCATTTGAGCACATTGCCTGAGTCAAGAGGGAATGTAGGCTTTGTTCAAGAGCCTACAATCTTCATATGTTTTAGCATTTATATGTTTTAGTTCTTTTCTACATTATTTGCAGAGTCTCTATGTCTTTTTTTATAAAATGATGACCATAACTGGACATAGTATTTTAATTATGTTCTTACTAAAGCTTCATAAAGTGGTACTAATACTTCACGTGATCTTGATTCTATCCCAGCCTAGGATTGCAGGATTGCCAGAGGTGGCATCTCCATCAAGAAACTCTTTCTTGATTTTTATTTTTTTCCTCATGTTGTGGGAACTTTGTTTGTGTGTGGTACCTTTCGGTTGTTATGAAGAACATCTTCATTTTCTTCATGCTTGTTCTAAAGCTGCCATACAGTAGAATCAATCTAAAGCACCAAGAAAAAACAGCTTTAGCGGAAAAAAAAATCTAATAAAGCTACTTCTAAAACATGTTTTCTATACTATGTTTTTTTTTAAAGGTGGGCAGGCCCCACTCTTTAACAGCTGGATTTAGAAAGATTTAGAAATGGGTTTTTGACAATAAATGATGACAAAGGTTATATTGATGACCGGTAAACACAAGCACCACCAAAGTAATCCTTTTCTACATTACACCTACACTTTTCAACCCTGGCAACTGCCTGCAGGGTTATTTAATTTCCTGTGAGAAAGTGAGGATTCTTTGCCTCCAAATCTCCTTCTCTTTTCATGTCCTACCCTACACTTCTCCACCCTCATGTCTTCTCAGTTTGTTTTAAAGACTACTTTTAAATACAAAAAGTGCAGCATTAAATTAACCCGTTTTATTATAAGTTTAAGAAAAGTGGACAAGTTTTGGGGTGGGGATTTCTTCATTGTAAGAGGTCCTTCCTACTTCATGTTGCACCAACACTTGTCAGTTGTTTTTAGAGCAAGTTTTCAGTATGGGTTTAGCACTCTTCTGAAATATAATTAGGGTTCCCACATGATGCCTTCTTTTGAAATTTATTTGGAATATAATAAGCTGTCACTTATGTTAAACACACAAGCAGAAATTTAAGACATAGTTTTGCTTGGTAAGTCAAAGGGAATTAAGTACTCATCAAAAGTTAATTAATTAACTTGGGCTATTGTTTATAGAAAATAATAATTTGTGCTTAGAATACAAATAGAATACAAATGTTTTGTGGTTAAGGTGTGCTAAATTGGAAGTTAAAAGATATGGATAGTTGTTTGTGAATTCCAGCTTTGCTATTTATTACCAACTCAACTGAAGAATATTGAATGTTGCTTACTTGTACAGTATGGAGTTTTCACCCAACATTCTTATTCCTGCAAGAATCTCTTACACATTAGAATAAAAGAATAATAGAGTTGGAAAGAACCTTGAAGGTCTTCTAGTCCAACCTTCTGCTCAAGCAGGAGACTGTACACCATTCCAGATAAGCGGCTGTCCAATCTCTTCTTAAAAGCCTCCAGTGATGGAGCTCCCACAATTTCTGTAGAGAAGCCGTTTCACTAGTTAATTGTTCTCACTCTTAGGAAATTTATCCTTAGTAATAGTTTTTTCCTTGATTAGTTTCCATTCATTGTCCCTTATCTTCTGGTCCTTTGGAAAATAGGCTGACCCCCCACCCCTCTTCTTTGTGGCACACTGCTATCATGTCACCCTTGCTCCTTTTTTTCACGAGACATACCCAATTCCTGACACCATTCTTCATATGTGTTAGCCTCCAGTCTTCTACTCATTATTGTTGCTCTTTTCTGCTCTCTTTCCAGAGTCTTTACATCTTTTTTATAATATGGTGACTAAAACTGGACACAGTATTCTAAGTATGGTCTTATTAAGGCCATACTTATTAAAGCGGTACTAATACTTCACGTCAACTTGATTCTATTCCTGTTAATGCACCCTAGGATTACGCTGGCTTTTTTGACAGCTGATGAGCACTGCTGGCTCATATTTAAGGGCTATTGAGCCAGGTTTCACCTAATATGTACCTGGGCATTTGATTTTTTTTTTTTTGCCTAAGCATAAAACCTTACTTTTCTCCCCATGGAATTTCATTTTGTTAGATAGGGCCCAGTTTTCAAGTCTGTCAAGATCCATCTGGATCTTAAGCCTATCTTCTCGAGCACTAGCTATTCCTGCCAGTTTAATATTATCTGCAAATTTGATGAGTTTCCCTTCTATTCCCTCATCTAAATCATTTATGGAGATACTGAATAGTACTGGGCCTAAAATGGAACCTTGGAGTACCCCACTACTACCTTCCTTCCATGAGAAGAACATCATTCTGTCCATGTAAAAGAATATCGCTCTTGCTCACTTGTTTTCTGTCCCCTAGCACATACAACTGGAAGTCAGATCAATTTAATTTAATGAGTTTTTCAGTCAGGACTGCTACACTGATCTGACATGTCCTGTAATCATATTTACATGAAATATATTTAACTGAACAAGCTCAACTGGTCTGTTTGCTTTCTGGAAATTTTACAAGCTTTGATCTGCAGTCAAGGGAAAAGCTGTTAGAAGTGGGAAACAGCCAACAATTGAAAGCTGTATTCCTTACTTACAACCCCACCCAAGACCCCTTAAATAACTCAGCTTCATTGATAGGAGTGGCTTTTTACTAAGCAGGTGAGAAATGATGGGAAAGTCCTGCAAGTAACAAATACCTTCTTTTCTGATCCAAATATCCACCCACAGGCCTTTCCATTCCAGGTATTCCTTTCAAATTGTGAACGCTTCATCATATTTTCAGTATGATTAATAGAAAATCTCTTGAGGGCTTGATACCACTGCTTCTTTTTTAAGCTGAATGGAGCTCTGTTTCCTTCTTTCTCCAGTTTAATAGCCATGAGCATGTTCAATATTGATGATTACAGTGAAATTTGCTAGACAATCCTTGTGTGGAACTGACAAAACAAGATAAAGTTTTATAAAATAGGGTAAATAAAGAACTAGCAGAATGATTTCTATTTATTTGAAATATGTATATCCAGATTTTCCTTAAAGATTCAAAGGTGATTAAATCCCCTTTGTTAAGTATAAAAGAGAAATAAGAATTACAAGCAGAAGGGAAGCCTAAAAGGCCTATATATAAGGAAAAACATAAGTTAATCCAGCAGTTAAAATCCCCAGTTGTCATAAAGAAGCTTCAGGAAGGCCAGAAATGAGGGAAAGAGGCCTCCTCCCAAGAGAAGGCATGAAGAGCCACTTATCTTGGGATCTGAATGGGAGCCACATCATGCCAAGAAGCCATGGCTATTTTTGTTGTACAAGGCATAATTTGAGGCCCATTGACACTCTTGCTATAGAAGTTAAAATATGCTCACATTGTCTAGATTTATCTTAATTCTTTATTTTGATACATTTCTTAGCATCTCAATATTAAACTGATTTATTGATAACAAATATTTATAGAAAATAACAGTAGGATTTTTTAGTTTTAAAGAATTTAACAAGTTATTCTAGTAACTCAGATATTTTAATGTCTTTTCCATGCTTTATAATTATTGTCTGATAATATCTATTCTTAAGCATATTTTTGAAATGCATATAGATTTCAGTTACACATTTACAAAATTGGTGGCTATATTTTTCATGATGACGAAACGTCAGTGAAATAAAGAACATGAGTTGATATGCAACAAAAGCACACTCATTTCAACGAATTGAACAAATTGCCTATTTCCTTCTAAGATATCATTTAAATATGGCATTTCATTTGTATATTATGGAGGGAAAAGTTCTGAGGGCAATGTGTATGTATAAAAAAACATCAGTTAAAATGGCAAAAAAGCTGTTCAAATTCCAAGAAAAGATTCTCCCAGAAACTCCATCCATTTTGGGTTCTTTCAGTTTATTCTTCCTCCTGGATCTCTTCTGATCATTGCTCTGATTTTATTAGCATGTTCTGTTTTAAAGTCGAAGATACATGTTTCACTTTATTAAGTTTTAGTTTCCCTTAAAATCAAGAATCTCTTCACTACATGAGTCACTTCTTCCAAGGTTCCAATTACTTCCATTTCTTCTCCCCACTTTTCTTTTGTTCCTTGTTTATTTTCCTAACTTAATATTTCTTGTACTTTCTATCTTATTTTATTGCTTCTTTAATCAAAAATAAAATAAGATGGTTTATGCTCACATTATGTTTCCCATTTCCAGTATATTCATTATTATCCCTTCCACACAGACTCAACTTCATATTTCATAATGGTCTTCTAAGTTTTGGTATATATTCTTTTATGTCAGCCTTTGGGCTGAGGATGAACACCCCCAGGCAGACATTCAACAGATGCAGGTTCTTTATTTAGTTGATACAGCTGCCCCTGAGGAGTATATGCCTGATGCATCTCTCCATGAGATAATGCTTCCCCAAAATTCAGGCAGAAATTCCATAGGTCAATCATAATCTCCCACAAAGTTATATGCCACATTTTCCCATCTTGCCTCTTGTCGCCTCCTCTTACATGGCACCACATTTGATGCACAGATATGTGGCAGGGGGTGGAAAAGTGGTATCATGGCCCATCTGATGCCACTATTATTTCCACAAGAGGCATCTGGTTATATTTTATTTATTTATTTATTTATTTATTTATTTATTTATTTATTTATTTATTTATTTATCGCATTTGTATGCCGCCCTATCTCCCGAAGGACTCGGGGCGGCTCACAGGTAAAAGACATAACAATAAATATATCCTTCCTGTTCTTCATTCTCTTGCTTGGCACTCTTTCATTCAATCCTAACTCCAAGGCAAAAGATCATCTGGGCTCAGGAGAAAAGTGACAGAACAGAGGAAGTAAACAAAAAGGCAGAATGTTCCCTTGAACACATTTTATTCTAAATTGTACTCTTCCCTTTTTTAGATATTAGTGGATGCATAAATAGATGGTTCCACATCTGCTGCCAAACAAGTGTCTAAATATGGCCTTCATTCTGAGGCAGACATTTTCAGAGATCTTTCATCCTGGCAACAGTGCATCTTGGCAATGTTAACTAGTAACCCTTCTACAGTGCTTTCTTTCAAAGGATAATTAGTTGATTGAATAGGCACAAATAAATTCAAAATAATAAATATATTTAAGAGAAAATGAAAAATAAATCTAGGGGGAACAAAAACCAATAAACTCATCTATTGCATTCTAGAGCAAAGGTACAGTTCCTGAGAAGGCCTGCTCATACAGTAAATAACAAGTCAATATTCCAATTTCCAGTAAATAACAAGTCAAAATTCCAAGTTAATGGCACAGATAGAATTTTCATTATCTACTGGGTGTGCCAGTCCCAGATCATTAAATGTCATAGGTAAACCCCTGATCCTGGCTTGGCAGTCAATCAAGAATCAGTGCAGTAGCTTCAGCAATGGGACACCATACACACCTCATGTCCCACTCAGCAACCAGACCATCTAAACCATTATCTCACTAAGTTCTCACCAAAGCAAGGCTGCATGGACAAATGTCATACTTGGGAATGCTGAATTGGAATTCCCATCACTCAGTCCCAAAAGACAAAGCATGAAGCCAGAATCCCTCCTGCTCTCACATGATACCTTTTAGGGGTACTACTGCATACAGTCCCACAACCAACATTGGCCTTCCTTAACTGCAGCCTTCCCAGAGAATCAGACAGTGGCTAGGTGTGGAACCAGGCCTTTAGCTCGCTCATCACTTGCAACTAATAAAATATTGTCCTTAATCCATTCAGGCTGTTATGGAAGAACAGAAAGTGATTGATTTCGTAGAAATTTATCCCATCTGCTGTTCTGATATCTTTGCTGGCACATTTTCTCTTTGCTGGTGCAGATGGCCCACATCGACCTTAAATTCAGCCCTCTGAAAGAGTTAGCTTCTAGCTGAATGGCAGATATTCTTATGCAAAGCTCAACTGCTTTCATGTTTGTTGGTTTTTTCTGGCCTTAAATTTTTAGTCCTCCTTGGAATTGTTTGTAAATATTTTTTAATATACACTTTGCAAGGATGTCCCAGTGCAATCCACAGGGAAAGGCCAAAGGTAAGGTGAGATCAAGCCCACTCCTCTGTATATCTACACATAGAAAGCAGTGGGGCTTCAGTTTCTTGGTCACTCACCATCTCAGCATTTCCCCCAGCAGCAAATGCCCCTGGGAACACTCATCAGTTTAGACCTCCTTTCCCAACTAACTTCACCTTCCATGGGATTTACTTTAATCTTGCTGTGGGTTTATTAAAACCCAAATTTCTAAAGTTCATTTCCCTATATTGCCTTTCATTTCCCTGAAAATGAATAACTATATTCCTATTTCTAATTTCTTTATTAGTTACTTCCCTATTTGTTAGCATCAGGTCAAGGATAGCTTTTCCCTTTGCATGCTTTCTAAATGAGATATTTGTAGCAAGATACAATATAGGTAGTCCTTGTTTACAAATCACAATTGGGACCTGCCACTCAGTTGTCAAGCAGAGGTCGCTAATTGAAACATGACTACTTACAATCTTACTTCATCTTTCTTTGCTTGACCAATCTGTGAAGGTCATAAATGTGAGAATTGGTTGTAAAGTTACTTTTAAATCACTGTCATGACTTTAAATATTTGCTAAACAAGGTAGGACTACCTGTAATGAGGACTACATGTAAAGAAATTCTTGGGAAGGCCTTACTTGGCAGAGTTGGTTCTCCAAAAAAATCCTCAGAATAATGAAAAAAATTAAAATCTCCTATCACTACAACTTAATTCCTCTTTGAATGATCTTCAGCTCACTATTGGAAGACAAAAGAGGCTCTCTAAAGTGCCACCAAGTTCATTTACCTGGATTTCTGAGTGGCAGTAGATAGTTTTAGCCTACGATATAATTCCTCCTCATTTTCTCTTCATCCAAAAAACATGTGACAGCTGTTCTAGGTGTTATCCCACCAGGATTCCAGTATACTTATTAAATCATATTTACCTACTAATGCTATGCACCCAAGGCAGATTTTTATTATTATTCCATAAAGAATAATATTCATCTACCTTATCCAATAAACTTCTTAAAGCTCAGAATGCCTCACTTGTAACAATTGTGCCATATGAACATCAGTGTGGTGAGTTTGGGAATGCCTTCCTGGATTGCCTTGAAGAAGAGGACATTGCCTTGGGAATAGCATGTATAGGGTTCAACACATTGCTGTCTTCAAGGTCACCTACTCTAAGAAGAGTTTGCCACATGTTTTGGAAATATTAAATGATTATATGCATATCTACCGCTGGGTGATTTCCTTTTTCATTTGTTATTAATTTTTATGTTTTCAACAGTATTAAAACAATACAAATTCTACATTTAAGAGAAAAATAATAGGGAAAAGCAGTAAGAAAGTGAAAAGGAAATAACGTACAGCAAAAGAAAGAGAAAAGAAAGAAAAAGGGGGTAAGGAAGAAAGTAGTAAGCTTCAATCTTCTGAATAGCAGTTATAAGTACATATATATTTTACCCTCTCTCTAAGGTTACATCATAATCTGCTAGTTAACTTTCACCTGACTCAGTTTCCACCAAGAAGCCTAAAATAGAAAATAGCTTGATGTCCATCCTGTCTCATGTTGTAGATGAGCTGGAATCTCACTCAGCGTTTGCAATGATGATGTCCTCTATCAGACCTAATATAGCAAATTAATTTAAGGACAAAATAAGCCAGGAGCCATGCAGAACTCTGTCATCCATAAAAGGAACAGCAGGGAAATCCAGGCAGAACAGCCAAGATCTTGATGTCCTGCTCTCTTTGGCTGCCTGAGGCCAGGATTTCATTAGTGGAACCTTTTCTGTATGGATTTGAACTTGGAGGGCTACTTCCCCCCCCCCCCATGTGTGTGTAATGTTACCTGTTATTGCAACAAAATGGGGAAATTCGTCTTAGGGAGCCATGGTGGTGCAGTGGTTAGAATGCAGTACTGCAGGGCTAACTCACTGCTCACTCCAGTTCAATTCTCACCAGACTCAAGGTTGACTCAGCCTTCCATCCTTCTGAGGTTGGTAAAATGAGGACCCAGATTGTTGGGGGCAATATGCCAACTGTAAACCACTTAGAGAGGGCTGTAAAGCACTGTGAAGCAGTATATAAGTGCTATAGCTATTAAGGATAGCTTAATAAATATGTATGTATACACACTTAACTATTAAAATGCAGCCTAACATTATTTTTAAAGAGACTGTGTAGAATTATAAAAGAATAAATGTTCCAGCAAAGTGCCATAGATATGTGAAATAAATAGATACAGATAAAATCATCTGGACAATATGTTTCCTTTTCAGCCCAAAACTGACTCTAGTACTTACAAGATTGATGATGTACTTTAAAGATAAAATTATGGATTACTTTTTTTTTTTTTTAATTGAAAAGTTTTAAAACAATTTTACATTT
>JANHFM010006280.1:47468-57629 GCA_032468115.1 Grayia smithii | reverse complement strand
GCCCTCCCACCCTTGGTTTCCTGGAGCAAAATACATGAAAAGAAAAAAGAAAAAAATATTACTTAATCTAATATGAGTTTACTATCTATAACTAATCTCAACTTTCTGTACTTCCCAACTCCTTTCTACCACTATAGGAAAAATTCAACTTAAATTATATATTTAACTTATTCACTCGTATGCTATTTGCAACTTTTTAATCCCATATTTGTTTTGAGTATAATCAATCCATCATTTCCAGTCCAAATAATATTTTTCTTGTGTACAGTCCTTCAAATATGCTGAAATTTTTGCTTTATTATTTTTACTTTATTAAGGCACTATTAATAAGTGTTAATAATACTACATGATTAAATTTCTTTGTAGTAATAGTGAGGAATGGATATTCTCTATAAAACATTCAGATTACTTTTAATAATATACTATTGAGGGGTTTAATTTCTGTTTTTTTTTAAAAAAAGTTTGGTTTCAATTAGAAAATATTTTCTAACCTTTGAAGCCTTTTTTAACTTCTTTGCTTAAAAAACCGTTTTTTTAATCTTTATTTTAAATAGGATACTAGTTTCCCAGGGGACTTGACTTATGCCATTGCAGGATTGATCTTCCTGGAATACAAAGCCAGTGCTCAGTGGTCAGCTGAATTGTTAGTTATCAATTATCGTGGTGAGCTGAAAAGCTACCTGGTGAGGTAAATATGATGTGATGTGTCTACCAATAATTCATTGGAAATCCTATTTCATAAAATAAGTCCTTGTATCTTTTCTTGATCTAGTGTTGGAACAAATCAGAGCTACCAAGAGAGCCATGTTTTCAACTTTAGCAAGCACTATATTAATGGAATAACTGGAGTAATTTATCATCCTGCACATCGGTAAGATTGGGTAGTTTAAATAACTGTTTTAATGAAGTAGCCGGGGTCTTGAAATCATTTAGTGTGTCATTCCCCCCCCCCCCGCGTCCTGAAATGTTTGATTGCAGTGGGGTAATGAATTACAGCAATCAGTGGCACTTAGCAAACATTAGTAGTAATGTTTCATTTAAATTGGGGAGGGTAATAGATGGTCTGTTGCTATGTTAATCCTAAATACTCTTGGATCTTCTGGAACTACTGCACCAATGCAAGAGGATTTAGATAAAAATTAGTGTATGTCAGGCATGAGCGACATGGTGACCAAGTGGTGCAGATGCTCACCTCCCACTCAGAAAGTTGGGAGTTCAATCCTAAGTAGTGGCAGATATTTCTCTCCTGGATGCAAAGAAAAAAAAAATACCTGCTGCGAACTCCATGTGGAGTCAGGAAGAGCATCCGGCCAGTCAATGCTCAGCTCCATTCAGCTGTTCCAACTCTACCCAAATTAAGAGATTAGAGACCCGTAAAAAGGGAGGTTTTTTACTGTATGTCAGAAATGTGTAATTGTCAGCTTTGCAAGATAGTCTTGACAAGAAGTACACTCAAGAAGTACAGCTCTAACTTTTTATAATGTTTTAAGCTTACATGAGTAGATCTTGCAGTTCTGAAAGTATCTTTCTCCTCCTTCACCTTTACAGTTTAAGAAACTAGGGAAGACCCCTTCTGAGACGTTTACCATTCCCCTACTGATTGTGCACACATTTGTGCACAAATGGCACACATGTCATTTGTCTGACCATGGTCTATTCTGTAGCTTTTGTTCTTGCCTCCCAAGGTCATTTCCACTTACCATTACAATAATTTCCATTGGGTGAGGGGCTGTGGCAAATTTTGCACAGTATGTGAGGGCCAACAAGAGGGTGTGATCAGGGACAAAGCAACAGGTCGTTATGGTGTCTATGCAGGTAATCTTTGACTTACAATCATTCATTTGGTGACCATTCAAAGTTACAACGGCACTGAAAACAGTGACGACCAGTTTTCACCGCTGCAGCATCCGTATGATCAAAGTTTGGATGCTTGGCAACTGATTCATATTTAGTGTCCAGGAGTCATGTGATTAGCTTTTATGATCTGACAACAAACGGGGGAAGCCATATTCACTTAACAACTGTGTCACTAACTTAACAACTGCAATGATTCACTTAATAGCTGTGGCAAGAAAGGTTGTAAAATGGGGCAAAACTCACTTAACAAATATTTCACTTAGCATCAGTTTGGGCTCAATTGTCATAAATCGAGGACTACCTATATACCTTTGATAAACTAATTCTATATGAATGCATTTAATTTATTTGCATGCTGCTGTGGCCAACTTGGAAAATTCCTCTAATGAAATAAAATTTGTTTGATCCAACTTGATCTTTCAATAAATATATGGGTCCTATTTCATATTGCATCTTTCTTATAGGTTTCTGATGAGTAGTTTACTGAATCTAATAACTGAAAGTACATTAGAATCATATGGAACTAATCTTCCAAACTAATTTTTGCTATAGATGACCTAGTTTTAGTCCAGAACATTTTTTCTCTAGAAATATTAACAGCCAATATTTTAACTCTCCTACCAAACCATTGAAAAATTACGTTGACTATTGCAAAGATTGCTGGCAAAAATCCATACATTGTGTCCTAGTTGCAATTTTATTTGTGCATAGAATAAAACAACTTGGAGCTTATATTGTGGCCTTATTACTAGCTATCCAAGATCACATGTGGCCCGTGGGCTGCAGATTGTACACAATTGCTCTGATGAGTTCTATGATTTTTATTATTTAAAATTGGAATGCAAATTGTATTTCTTATTTCTTGTTTCTCTTCTTCTTGTGAATACTTTGAACTTTGTTGAAAATATTTCTGTGTATATCACTTTCCCTAGAGCATATGGTATTGAGTTGTCATTGTTCTTTAAAATGTTACACCTTTTTGAAAACATATTTACAAGTTTTAAAAGTTAGCCATCTCTTTTGTATTGCTGATTACAGTTAGTCCTCGAGTTACATCAGTTCCTTTAGTGATCATTCAAAGTTACAGTGACACTGAAAAAAGTGACTTACAACCTTTTTTTAACTTACAACCATTGCAACATTCCCACCTTCACATGATCAAAATTTAGATGCTTGGCAACTGGTTCATATTTATGATGGTTGCAATATCCTGGAGTCATGTGACCACCTGTTTTCAACCTTCTGATAAGCAAAGTCAATGGGGAAGCCAGATTCACTTAACAGCTGCAGTGATTCATTTAACAACTACTGTGACAAAGGTTATAAAATGGGGCAAAATTCACTTAACTGTTTTGCTTGGCAACAAAAATTTGGGGCTCAATTGGGATCGTAAATCAGGGACTAATCTATATTCTTCTTTTATCTCTGACTTAACAAAATTGCCTCATTGTAAATTTTTTTTACATCCCAGTTACCAATCTTCAGTTTTTCTTAAATTCACATTTAGATTAGGCATTCAAGCTGAAATAATCTGAGTTTGTTTTTTGAAGGACTTTTTATTACTAATGTCAGGAGTCTCTCTGCCCCCCAAATTTTAGTGCAGTCTCTCTCACTATAATTTTATTTTTCAGGTTGAGTAACAATTCTTCAGTAAACATTTTCTCATTTCACTTTATTCATTGATTTAGTTTTTTATTTTAAGATGTCATTGTCCGGTAATTTTAAGGCTTTGCAAAGTATTCAGGAACAGTGTTTCATGAAGCACAAGTGACACAGTCCTCAGTGTTTTAAAGGACCGCGTAACGACTGCCCTGTTTATTAACCGTTTGAAGCTAATGATGGTGCTGAAGAAGTAAGAAGTGGCTGGTCTTTGCATTTCTAACCTTTGCAATCTTATCACTGATTATGGTGACATAATTATCATTTGCATGCTTCATACCTGTAATTGACTTCTGATAGGGGCAATGGAGAAGGGGGCAATAAAATCACAATTCACAGTCACGTGATATCTCACTTAATGGACCTCAGATTCATTTAACAACCAAGTGGGAAGTTACATTATTGATCATCTTCATGTGATATTTAGCAACTACAGTGCTTAACCATTAGGTTTTTGGCTCCAATTACGATAACTAAGTAAGGAGTACTAATATACCCTCTGGAAGGTTGAAAGCAGTTTCTTTGAAGAAACTGCCTGAACATGCATAGCTGGCATTCCCAGAGCAGTACCTATGCATACAACTGGGAAAACCTTTGACATAGTCAAATTAAGTCTGTTGACCTTATTGCTTTCTCTTGCTTCAGCATGCTTTGTAAGATATCCTTTGGAATGTTTTGCTCAACTCTATTCTTTCTCTTTCTCCTCCCCCTCTTCCTCCTCTTCCTCTTCTTCCTCTTCCTTCTCTCCTCCATTTTTATATGTTTTTGGTCAAGTCACATTGGCATATATGCCTAATCCTCCTATCACCTATCTTCCTTATAACAACAACCCTGTGAGGTGAGGTGGGCTAAGAGACAGTGACTGGCCCAAAGTCACCCAGTCGGCTTTCATATCTAAAACAAGATTAGAACTCATCATCTCCTGGTTTCTAACCCAGCACCTTTATCACTACACAAAACTGGTTTTCTTCAGCGATTTCATAACTTATTGTTTATCTCGCACAAATATTCCTGATTGCTACTTCAGTGAATGGCTTATATAGTTTCCCAGAGTATTATGCTTAATTTCCTTGCTTTTTCTCATAAGGGAAAACTATTATATTTGTTGCATTGCACATTTTCTTCCCCTGCTCCCTGATAACCCTTAACTCATTAACGATGTAATTCAAATATTTCTGTGGTTGATCTCCTTCCCGTGAGCTTTCTTTCAATTACAATTGCATGCATGTATGCGTTGAGATCATTTCTGAATTAGTGAGCAGTGAAATTTTCCTTTGATGCCATCTCTCTTAAATTGTTGCTTCTGTTTTGCGTTTTGTCAGCTGTGTGAAGAATTGTTTAAAATTTTAAACTTGTGCTGCAGTGCTTTTTTTAGTTCATAAAATATCTTGGGTATATAACTTAATCTAGTAGCTTTCTTTGCTGTCATTATGTTTCAAATACTTTATGAAGTAGTTGGGTCTAGTTGTTAAGGAACTGGTTTAGAAAGCAGGAGGCACTGAGTTCTAGTCCTGCTTTAGGCATGAATGTCGGTGGGGGCCTTGGGCCAGTCTCTTATTCTCAGCCCAACCCTAGAGTTGTTGGTGTGGGGAAGGAATGAGAGAAGGAAGGAATTAGTATGTTTATTGCCTCAAATTATTTATAAAAACAATAAAAGCTGGCTAAAAATAAATGAACGCATGCTTAAATTATGAATAATATCAATTTTCTGAAAGTGCATAAGGCTTTCTCTAAGCATGTAATAAAGACTCCACTTTTATGCCTCTTGATGTATGGGAAATGATTCCCCTTGCAAAATTGTTGTGTATGGATTAGCAAAATAATCCATCCCTGAGATTACTGAAAGTGAGGCAATATCTCAGTATTACCCCTGAAGCCCGCCAGTCCTGCTAGGATGCAGAAGAAAGTAATAAGAAACTTGGATATATTCTCCCATTTAATATTTGTAGAAGCAGTTACAACATTTTTTTCCCTTTTGTTACCACCGAATGTAAAATTTGTGTAAATCAACCAACCTGCAGCAGAAATCTTTAGGTCAGATGATACTGTAAAACAAGCTGCCAGTGTAGTTAAGCATTAAGAAGATGGAATATTGCCATTTCTAACATTGCAGAGATAGTAGACCCCGAATTCCTATTGAATTGATGAATATATCTCTTTTTTATACTGCAGAATTCATTTTCATTTTTATATTGCCGTGGAATCTGGTGACATGTTTCTTTCTTTTTTTTTCAGGTGGAGAAAAGTAGTGCAGTTTACAAATGATTTATTTAAATAGTGCTTGATTATTTCTCTTAGCTGTAAGGTAATTTGTTTATTGTGACCCAGCCACTGAGTGCAGTTATGACTGCAAGATGATTGGTTACATAAATTGATACAGTAAATAAAAAAATTTTTAAAAAAATAAAATCATGGTTACCTGAATTGTTAGAAAAAAAATAAATTCATTGCCGGCAAATCTAAAAGCAGAATTGAATAAAATATCTTGGCTGTTGAAAAATTACTAGAAAATTACTAAAGAATTTAAATAGACATTTTTTTTGCAGTGGTGAATTTGATAAGTTTTATTACTCTGTACTTGATAACTAGCCAATGAATGTGGGAAGTAAATTATAGTTAAAATAAAAGCATTATTCATGACAGAACATGTTGTCTGTTCATCTACCACTAGGTGGTAATATTTTACTACTTGCAAAAAAAACAAAAGCGTAAAATGCTTTTTCATTCCTTTGTTTGGGTAAATGATGCCATATCTCTTCACTACATATTTTTAATTTACAACGAGTTCTGAAAAATTGAAACACATAATTACTTTGGAAATTAGCTTGCTAGATTAATTACTTTACAATCTCATACACTTAGTGGCAAATAAAGCTGAATTCAGGGAGGCTTAGTTCTTGATTTTCTTTCTCTCTTTCCAAGTAATAGTTTTAAATAGAAATTGGGATTTGGGATTTGTTATGCCCCAGAGTGATATAAATAATGGTTTTAAAGGCTGAAATCAGTAAATCGGTAATTATTAAATTATGACAGTTGAAAATGCTTTTTTTTGGTTTGTTGCCATGGCATAAACTTGAGGAACTAGAGAATGCCAAACTAAATTGTGTGTCATCTTCTTGTGATAGAGTCTTGATTATCGGTGGCTATGAAATGGATGATGATGGAGATGGGATGTCTAAAGCAAGTAGTTGTGGTTTGTCGATATGGAGAGTTCTTTCTGGAGCACCCTATTATAAGCAGGTTACCAGTTATGAAGATGATGTTGGGATCGTAAGTATAAATAAAGTGTATTTGGACTATTTACATTTATTTTCTGTCATTTGATCTCGCATCAAAAGCATTGGAGTAAAATTCCCAAAATTCATTAACAGGAGGCAGACCCTGCATTTGAGATTACACAAACCATAATAAATCCCTGTGGAGCCAACAGGGATTTTATCCCTGTGGAGCCAATAAATGAATAAATAAATAAACACCTCACTTTGTTAAGTAATTATTCAGAGGTATTCATACCCTTAAATTTTAGGGAGACTTTGCTATAGTTGGGTACTCAGAGGGAGAAGACAACAGTAAGAAGGGATCATCATCTAAGTATATTTACATTGACAATTACGTTTTAGAGAAGGAATGGGCAACATTTTCAGTCATGATCTACATTTAAGCTCTTTTTCTATTGATATATTAAGCCCAGCAAACATCAAATACAACTCTTTTCAAAATTGGGGTATTGGGGGGTGATGTTATTTTATAAAAAGACAAAATTATATTATCCCAAATTTATAAATTCTTTGAATCAAGATTCAAGATCATTATTTACTGTGTAATTGGCTTGACTTGATATGCAAATTCAAGCACTGGCTACTGTTGAATTTCCCACCATATCACCAAATTCACTTTCTGTCAGTCACTGCCAACTCAGGTCCCATTAAATTCTGCTGCCTTCTGTATTATTCAATGATTTATTATTAAACTATGTAAGTGTCCTTTTTCACCAAATCTCCTTGGGAAAAATACCCTAGCTTTTGGGGTGCTTGCAACTGTTAGCAACTTTTAAAATAATAAAATTGGATGAGTTTTTTTTTTGGGGGGGGGAGAAAGGGCTGTTACTATGCAGACTTGCTACAAGGGTTACAAATTAGAGATAATTCTGTTTATTGGTTTTACAAAAATAACTAAAGGATTAAATCTGGTTACATTAAAGTGCTAAAAGTGTCAAATGTGTCATTGTGATATGTATTGAAAATAGCTATCTGCAACCTGCTGTTAATATACAGTTAATATTAGGTGTCTTGTTCTTTCCAATGTTTTGGATTTTATATCCATTAGGGTGAGCCATTATAGTTAACAGAAAGATTGGAATGGTAGACCTAAATATCTTGAGAGCATTAAGTTTCCTATATGTATTGCAAAAACAGCATACTAAGAAGTCAATTCATATTCTTTTCTAGTTATTGACTGAGTCTAGAATATTCTAGGCAAGGTTACAGTATGAATGTTCGGAATTCCTACTACTATAATATATATTTTATAGGAACCTTCAGAAGTCTACATATGTATTTTATTTATATTTTATTTCAACTTGATTCCTTTTGCTCTTAGCTTCTGACAAGAAAAAAGTGAATTTAATACAAGTTTGTTTTTAACAGGTGAAGAAAAGTTCATTGTTCAAGATCTTTCATCTTTCATTTTACAACAGGCAAGGAAAGGAAAAGGTAATGGAGAATATACAAGAGTTGTTGATTATTAAGATTCTTGTGTTTTTAAAGAAAGTCCAGTTAGTCCTCAACATATGACTACAATTGACCCAAATTTTCTGTTGCTGAGTGAGACAGTTGTTAACTGAATTTTCCCCCATTTTATGACCTTTCTTGGCACAGTTGTTACGTGAATCACTGTAGTAGTTAAATTAGTAATATGGTTAAGTGAATCTGGCTTCCCCATTGGCTTTGTTTGTTAGGTGATCACATGACCCCAAGACTCTGCAACCATCATAAATATGAGTCAGTTGCCAAGTTCACAGGCTCTGGGGATGCTGCAATGGTTGTAAGTGTGAAAAATGGTTATAAGTCAATTTTTTCGGTGTCGCTGTATGTATGAATGATCACTAAATGAAATGTTTTAAGTTGAGGACTACCTATACATTGTCCAATATATTCTTGGTTAGGATTGCCATCTGGCTGTTGTATGAGTGCAGTACTGCAGGCTACTTCAGCTGACTGCTGAAGTTCAAGGTTGCTCAAGGTTGACTCAGCCTTCCATCCTTCCGAGGTGGGTAAAATGAGGACCCAGATTGTTGGGGACAATATGCTAACTCTATAAACTGCTTAGAGAGGGCTGTAAAAGCACTGTGAAGTGGTGTATAAGTCTAAGTGCTATTGCTAAGTGCTATTGTAGTTCTCAGGAGCTTGGTCTCATTCTAACTTCCCCATCCTTAAATCTTCAACTCTTGGTGTTGGGATTCCTAGCCTGTCTTTCCCCCCATGCCTAATACATTCATTCCGCTAATGCATTTGGATTTGTTGGGAGGCCCTAAATTAAATCTGGAAACATTCTTTTCCCAGGCAAAGTAATATTCCGACTGACTTGTGGTATAAAAGCAAAGACTCCCTTGAGCTGGATATGATATACACTACCTCTTCTGGTCTTCCTGGCAACAGAACAGAACTGCTTTGTAGATTATTTTATTTTGGAGTCCTCCCTTGCCTAGTCCACAAACCTGAAATATTTCGGCTGTGCCCCATATAAGCAGCCTGATCCTGAGTTTAGAAATCAGTCTTAAATTCTGCCACGTTGCTACGAGGCTTCACCAAGACAGTGAGACCAAAACAAGAATGGTAGCTGACAGAAACACATGGACACAACAACGATAGCAAAATACGTATTGCCTTCTCCTCACCACCCTGCAAGAAAGAGACATTTGCTTCCAGGTGCTGAAGGAAAGAACTTATTGGAGAATGAATCTAAAACACTGCACTGAACAGATCTATATCTATCGATAGATCATCTATATATCATCTAATATCTGTATATCTATATCTTCTCTCTCTCTCTCTCCCTATCTATATCTATCATCTACTTTCTGTCTGTCTGTCTACCTATCATATCTCTCTCATATCTCTCTCATTTTATATCTGTCTGTCTGTCTGTCTACTTACCTATGATGCCTTCTCATCTATCATTCTATATCTATCCATCCATCTATTATCTATATCTATATCTATCTATCTATCTATCTATCTATCTATCTATCTATCTATCATCTGTCTACCTATCATCTATCTCTCATCTCTCTCATTCTGTATCTGTCTGTCTGTCTATCTATCTTTATCTAATTATCTGTTTATTGTCTACTGTCTGTCTGTCTGTCTGTCTACCTATCATTTCTCTATAATCTCTCATTCTATGTCTGTCTGTCTGTCTGTCTGTCTATCTATCATTATCTAATTATCTGTTTATTGTCTACTTTCTGTCTGTCTGTCTACCTATCATTTCTCTATAATCTCTCTCATTCTATATCTGTCTGTCTGTCTTTCTGTCTGTCCATCCATCCATCCAACCGTCCATCCATCATCCATCCATCCATCCATCCATCCATCCATCCATCTATCTATCTATCTATCTATCTATCTATCTATCTATCTATCT
>JANHFM010006278.1:355382-366654 GCA_032468115.1 Grayia smithii | reverse complement strand
ATCTCCCGATAACAGAAACGGGCGTTGGCGGCGCAAGAAGGGCGCTGCCGACGACGCCCCAGCCGGAACCGGAAGCCCCCAAATTTCATCCTTGATGCTGCAAACAATGATGAACAGATGTTCACAAAAGTAGATTTTAAAAAAACCCAAAACACAATGATCCAAGGTGGTTGATTTTTTTTTAAAAAAAGAAAACTTTCCCAAACCATAAATGTATTTCTAAAGTATACAAAAATGTGTGTTTAAAAAATAATTGATTTCTAAGTATGAAAATGTCCTGTCAGACAGAACATACCATAGAATCATCTAATTTACTTTTCCGCAATGATTAGAAGTAGGGTAAAAGGTAAAGGTAAAAGTTCTCCTCACACAAATGTCCTTCCCGACTTTAAGGGGCGGTGCTCATCTCTGTTTGAAAGCTGAAGAGCCAGCGCTGTCCAAAGACGTCTACGTGGTCATGTGGCTGGCATGACTAAATGCCAAAGGCACACGGAATGCTGTTCCATTCCCATCAAAGGTGGTCCTTATTTTTCTTGTACTTTTTACGTCCTTTCGAACTGCTAGGTTGGCAGAAGCTGGGACAAGTAACGGGTGCTCACCCCATTATGCGGCACTAGGGATTTGAACCACTGAACTGCCAACCTTTCAATTGAGAAGTTCAGTGTCTTAGCCACTGAGCCACCGTGTACACACACACACACACACACACACACACACACACACACGTAGGATACGATTCCCCAAAAGCAATTGACTGTCAGAAGCAAAAATGAGTTTTACATAACCACCATTGACTTTCTCCTCATGAGCTTTCCTTGCCCCTTGGAAACACTTTGAGTTAATGGTGATCAGCACCACATTTTGTGACTGCAAGTTCCAACAATGACTTTGGGGAGCTAAGCACATTCAGAGTTCTTTCATACGGTTCTGCACTTACATGGCCTGATACAAAATCAAATAACCTCCATTTGATCTTTGACAACAAAGGAATATATTAAAAGAATAAATAGTTTAATATAGCAATTAGTTATTAGGGAAGGGGGGGAATAATAGGGCAATAAACATCTATTAAAAAGTTTTGTTCAGCTTTGCAACTGGGTGAAAATTTTTTATCACTTGATATGAGTGTAGGGTTAGCATCCCTTAAAAAGTAATAAAAGTAAAATTTATCTTCATGGCCCACATATTTGGAAATGATTGGGACAATCAGAGAACATCTTGGGGGCATCATAGAAAGGATACTGTATGAGAACGTGGGCAAGAGAGAGCCTCATATGATCTTAAGACTAGTGACTTGACTCCCACAAGGGAACCTCTCTTAGGAACATCAGAAATTCAAGTTTCAGCATTTATGAATGTGCATTCCCTTTGTTCTACAAATGGTTTGAACCTCCAGGGAACTGATATTCTACTAATCACATTTCCTAATTATTTATTTATTAGGACAAGGGATACAAACACCTGGCAACATTTACTCTGGCAATTAAGAATGCTTATTTAGTATACCAGAAGTCTCAGCATACTGTTTGAATAAGCTTTGCAATAAGTCAGTTTGCTTCAGCTATGAAAAAAGAAATAATTAATATGAAAATAAGCACTGAAGAAAGCTGGGGTGGAGCGGAATCCCTCATTTTCTCCATCAGAAAAAAAATAATTAAATTACAACAGGGTTGGACAGGAGGCAACATGCAATGCAAAGCAAAATTAGATGATTCCAGGGAAGAAACACAAATGCCATCCTAATTTGTCTCATAGGGATACTGTGGAAGGAGCAAGCATAATGTCTTCTCTTCCACATGCAAAGAAATATTAAGGAAGGATAATGCACACAAGAAAAAGTATTATCTCAATATGTATTGTCAAAAGTATATTCTATCTGGTTCAATTCAACCCCCGAGTTCTCATCTGAAACACAAATGACCATGGGTCAAATGATTCTACTTCAAACACATTATGTGAAGATCCAGCTGTCTAGAAAATGCTTTAATGCTTGGAAAAGTGGAAGGTAAGAGAAGAAGAGGACAACCAGCAGCAAGATGGAAGGACTCAGTTATGGTGGTGATGAGTGCACCATTGGGAGATTTAAAAAACAGCGTAGGATAGGTCACAATGGTGAAAAAACTATGTGATTGCCAGGAGTTAAAAACTACCTGACGTAGTCAATCAATCAGTCAATCTGGTTCAATCTTGCTTCCCAGTTGTGAGGAGCCATTATTTACTGTATTTTTCAGAGTATAAGACGTACCTTTTTTCCCCAAAAAAGAGGGTGAAAATCAGGGTGCGTCTTATACTCTGAATGTAGCCCCGCCCAGCCTCTCAAACCGAGATTTCAGAGACTGAAAAAAGCTTCTTCTGAAAGAAGCTTCAGCAAAAAAGTATCTTCCGAAAGAAGCTTCAGAAAAAAAGCCTCCTCTGAAAGCAGCTCTCCAAACAGAGCTTCAGAAAAAAAGCCTCAAAGGCTTTTTTTTTCTGAAGCTCTGTTTCGAAGGCTTTCAGAGGCAGATTTTTTTTTTTTTTCTGAAACTGAGTATGCCCGGAGGCAGATCTACCCCCAATCATCTTTTTTCTTATTTTCCTCCCCAAAAACTAAGGTGCGTTTTATATTCTGAAAAATATGGTAGTTGAAAACATTACTTCTAAATTTTCCTCTCTCTAATCTGACTGGGAATCATTCTCACCTAAATCAGAATTGTTGACAGACTTGGCCTCCCTTCTCAGTCATGGCAAGTTCCAGAACTATTGACTTCAACTCCCAGTATCTCTGGATTAGGAAACACTGGTCTAGGCAGACAAGCAGAATGATCTGATATAAGCCATTGTTGAATACTGCTTGTTCAGGTTAATTTTAATTTCCATTATTCCACATGAACATAAAGGATTCTTCTTTTCTCTTTCAGGTTTGAATGGCACAATTTGCTGAGATGTCATTAAGTCAACATTATCATCATGAATTCAGATGAAATAGTCTCAAATATGCCCAGAATAAGAAGTGACAGTTTGTAGCCCATAAATAACTGTAGATGGTATATCAACTCAGAAAGAATACTGTGCTTTAGCCCCATCTGCCTTTCTATATTTGCCAGTTTTGAACATTCATCCCAATTCTTGGCAAAAAGTAAAATAAATAGTTTACTCCTAACCCTTTTGCTTTGGCTAGAGCTTTCCTACTTCTGTCTCTGATGAGAAAGGCTGCTGAGTGTGAGAACATCTGGCAGCTCACTAAGGCAAGATGACTGGGAAAATCTGAAAATCCCTGGGGGAATGTGCAACATCTGTTTGATCAGCAGTGAAAAATAAACCTGTGATAAGTTCATCTTTACAGGAAATATATATATATATATATATATATTAAAAGAAAGAATTCTCAAAATGCAGCATGTTTGTTTTGTACAGCAGGATTGATATTAGCCTTCTAGATAATTGCACAGTAAGGTTTGTAGGAAACTATTTCTTAAAGGAGAATATCTGTAACTCAGGGTTGAAGTACAGAGTCCTTGGTGCTTTCTGAGCTTGGCTGCATTACCCAAACTAGGTAACATCATCCATTTGTCAGAATATTTAATAGTGGCACATCTTTACCACTCCAGGACATCTTATTAATGAAACATCATAAGTAATGGAATTCCTTGGCATTGACATGGATGGCTATAGACCTTCCATGCAGAAATTACCAGAAACCCATTTTGTTGTGTTCCCACTCAAGGCACATATGAATAAGCTCAAAGTATCTGTTTTCAAAGACATTATGTGAAGACCCAGATTTCTAGAGCAGGCTCTAATGCTTAGAAAAATAAAAAGAAAGAGAATGGGACAATCAGAGCTAGGTGGATGGTGTTAATTACAATGGTGATGAACACACTGTTGGGGGATATGAAAGAACAGGGTAGGGATAGATCATAAGCTAGGAAATCTATCTATGGGGTCACTTGAGTCAACACCAACTTGACAACATATAATTGATCAAATCAAGCAATCGTTTTTTGAATAAAATATTTTCTGTTCCATAGTTACAAACCATGTTATTCACCATACTTAGAAGGAATACATTGGTTTAGATGATGTTAGAAAAAGGCCTCAATAAATATCACTCTCCCACAAACACCTAGTTTCCAATTCCTCAGTATCTACAACTTTACCCAAACATCCTACTCTGCCTAGTAATAAGGTTGCCCCTTAATCCTTTATGAAACATCATTCTTTGTTCAGAAGAACTCTGAATATGAATATATATATATTGCAGGGGTGTGTATGTAAAAAGTTAAAATCTCGAGTGTTTTCCCACGTCATTAAAAGACCTTAAAAGTGTTTGGCTGGGAATTTTGAGGATTTTAAGCTAGGATTTTAGCCAGGGTTTTAAGTATTTTAACTAACAGACTTTTAATGACATGGGAAAACATCCAGATTTTAACTTTATATATATAATGCACTCATCCATACTTCTCACACATTGTTTGTTTGAATTTATTTATTTTATTTTATGTATTTTGTCAATCATGTATTTGATAACAGATACAAGTGTAAACATAATTATGAATACATGAAATGGGTACGAATAAAAGGAAACATTTGGATAGGGACAGTAGGCATGCTGGTGCACTTAAGCATTCCCCTTAAAGACCTCTTAGGAATGGGGTAAGGAATGGGGTAAGGTATAAGTTTAAAATTTTGAGGGTTTGGGGAAGAAACCACAGAGTCAGGTAGTCCATTCCAGGCATTGACAGCTCTGTTACTGAAGTTGTAATTTGCTTTGTTTTGTTTAAAACAACAATTTTGTGACATTCAAGAAGTTTAAAAAATTCAGTCAGTAGGAAGGAATGAAATTTGATTCAGGTAACCTCTAGAGTGCTTCAAAAAATCATTTGGGGATAAGCATACCACAAAGATGAAGATGGTAACCACAAATAACACTGTCCTTCAAATGGTGACAAGTGCCTTTTGTTCATGTGAAGTTTAGAGACAGGAGGAGGCAAAATAGATGTTTTCTGCAATGTAGTAGAAATGAGATGCAAGAAAAGAGAATATCATTTCTAGTTGTTGTGTTAGTACATGACTCCTAAAGGTACTTCATTAAAAAGAAATGTATTTGAAGTGTTATTCACTTTTTGTATTTTTTAAGATGTGGAAACATGGTGATTTTAAATCTCCCATCATCTCTTGGGACCATGGTTTACAACAGATAGCCTGACAATGTTGCACAATGAATAAATGTTGTTATTTATACCCCATCTGCCTCATACAATGATTCAAGAATCATATAATTACCAAAATGTGTTATTTTTAATTTAGCCTGTTGGCTGCTGATGACACATGGGCTTGTTACATTAAAGAAATTAGCAAAGCTTGATTGGTAAATCAACCTACCCTGCAAAGGAGTAAGTAGTTCCATATTTAATATGTCCAAACATATTTGCACCCTGTTCCCAGCCTGCTTAATTGGTTCTAGGGGAGATTGTGTGTTATGAAAACATACTTAAAAGTAATCAATTGATTCAGGATTGTGCTGGTCTAATACCAGAGTAAACCATCCTTCTTCTCTCTTTCTCTCTGTGATTCAAGAGGTTAATTTTAAGCTAAAATGAACTCAGTCAAACAGACAATTGAGCTAAGCCCAGTCAATGAGTTGTCTCATTGGAATACCTAAACCTGTTCAGTTGTCCCATTTTGCGTAACTAAAACCAGCTGAAAAACTAGACATCTATATCATAGCACTTTCTTATAAGTTCTTGGCAACATACAGCACAGCTACATGCACATTTTGAGTGTAGAACTAGTGACCATGGGAGGTGGTGAATCTTCTTTCATTACGTTTGTTCAAGAAGAAGCTGAATATCCGTGTGCCTGGAGATACCTGTATATTAATCAGCATTTTAATTGAACAAGGGATTGGATTCAATTGCCTAAATGTCCCTATCTAATGCTATCATTCTCAATTATCTCTTTGTAGGAAATAATTTAGATTTACCTTAAATCTCCCCTTGACTTTCTTATGTATTTCATACTTGAAGCTCCTTCAAGGGGACACTCAAAAAATACATTTCCACCTGTAATCTAAATTAGTTAGTCCCAAACATTTCTTCCTAATGTCTTAATTGACTTAAATTTTTTTTACCTTTCCCTGAATGATAATCTCAAACTCTGAATTTCTCTGTGGTTTTTTTTAATGAAAATTTTATGAGAGTGGTGGTGGTAGAGTGGTTAGTTGCAATTCCCAATAAATTCTTTCTATTGTACATTTCAGTCATCAAGTGCAGGAAGATTTGCGCTATTAGCATAGCAATTTATCTTAGCACAACACTTGCACAATGGTTATCTTGTCTGAATATAATTGGCTCATTAACCAAAACTCTAGCAACTTAGTCTTGAATCAAAGACAAGAGGTAGTGAAAATCTGAACTTCTGAGAGAAGTGGGTAGTTTGTACAAAAGCTAAAATACACAAGGCAGCAGGCTGGAAAGATTCATGACTTTTCAATTCCAGCCATCCTTTATCATAAATCTTTAGATCAGTGGCAGCTGCAGAAAACCAGTGACATCACCACAAAAATGCAACCAATATGGCATTGGGTTCAGACATCCAACTGAAATAGGTAAGTTAAGGCATTTTTTTGATAAAAGTTATCATTGCTGCAGTTACTCATACCTCAGAAACTCTTTTTCACTTCTGCAAAGCTACAAAGCAGTAGGAACTGTAACTCACAAAAGGTGGTTAAAAATATAGAGTTTTAAGAGAAAAATAGATTAAGAAATTGTTTTCTTCTTTACATAGCCTTTTCAAGTATGACTTTTTGCAATAGCAATAGAACTTACACTTATGTACCACTTCATAGTGCTTTACAGCCCTCTCCAAGCATAGAGCCAGCATATTGCCCCCAACAATCTGGCTCCTCAATTTACCAACTTCAGAAGGATGGAAGACTAAGTCAGCCAGTGAGACTTGAACTACTGGCAGCTGGCAGTCAGCATAAATAGCCTGCAGTATTGCATTCTAACCACTGTACCACCACAGCTTTGCAATGGCAGATATTTTGATAGTAAACTCATGGCTGTCATTGGAAAATTTATTTAACCCATGTAGCTGGCAACCAAAATTTGAAGTGATTCTTGAAGTATACAAGACCACTAACTATACCAAAGGAGCTATTTGGGGAGTACAGAGCATCCAGAACTCTGTACAGTTTCACAATGTAAAATAAATCATTCATGCCTATGCATGTGTAAATAACTTTGTCCAACATAACCTTTAGTCAGATCAATCTGCCTGGCACACTCACTAATTCATAAGATCTTGAAGACTAATATACAATTGAAATTGAGCAATTGTGTTCTCCCTCAAACAGGTGACATGTGGGGTTGTATAGAAAATAGACAGGTATTCCCTCAAATGTTTAGGTATTTATAGAAAATATCCAGAACCTTGAATTGCACCCAGAAGCCAACTGGCAACCAATGATGATCATGAAACAAGGTTTTACATAAGCATCATGAGACTTCCCCATCAATGTTCATGCTGGCATATTCTGGACCAGCTTCAGATTCCAAGTGTTTTTCAAGGCTAGCCCCATGCAAAGGGTATTGCCCTAGTTTACACATGACATGATCAAGGCATGAGTGATTACAAGGAATGCTTTTGATCCAGGAATGAACACAACTGGTACCCAAGTTGCAAAAATCTCCTGGGCAGAGCTGTCAGCAACTGAGTGTGTAGAGACAGCACATTTGTTTGAGCTTCATTAAGAATTGGACTTGATTAAAGACAATAAAAGGAACAGTTATCTTTCAGGTTAGGCATATGCACAACATAGAAAATTATAAACTAGAGAGTGTTTGCTTACATCCCCCCTCCAAGAAACCCAGTATCTTCAAGGTTAATTAAGTAGGCTAGTTATCTGGGCTTTGGAGTTGACACAGCCTGCTCTCCCATCACCTGCTTAAATGTGTTGTGCAAATATGTCTAAACATAAAGCAAAGTCTGTATTGACATCAATTAATTTTGAATCACATTAAAAATGATTATTAGTCTTTCTTTTTAGTGTGTTCAGAGAAAGAAAGGATATCAAGAATGATTTGACAAAATATATCCACAGGAAAAAATACTTGATTGTAGGAACCAACAAATTAAACCAATGGTCTATCTAATTCAGACTCCTGTGTCCCACGGAGTCAAAGCACTTCCCTTCAAAAAGCCCAAAGTCAAACCTACAGTTGATGCACAGGAAATGAAATTTAAAGGGACACATTTAGTTCTTCTAGAGAAATTGTGTAACCTTCATAATGAATAGGTTTAACTAGTGTTGTGCACAATATTATTTTTTTCCCTGATAAATTCTTATTAAAGTTCTTACTCTCAACCATCCTCATGAATTGTGTTTTCTTTTGAATTTGCAAAGAAAAAAAAATGTTCATGAATGTTCATGAGTGGGAGTGTGATATTCATTCTTGTACTTACCAATTTCTTAGCTGGCCAGGAATTCTGTTGGGATGCCCAATATTTCTCCATACTATTGTCCCTTTAATGGTCTGTATTCTTCCTGGCTTCCCAGTTAAAATAAGACTTCATGATATCAATCTTCCCTCAAAGCTTTTCTTGTTTAGGGCAGTGTAAACAGCCTGTCATTAAAGCACTGCAAAGATATACAACAGAAAGCAACATTAATGATGTTATGCAACTCCACTTGCAGTAACCAATTAACTTCAGAAATACCACTAAAACACATTCTAAATAAAGTCTCAAATACCTTGTTAAGCAAAAAAAAAAAAAAATTCAATGGAAGAAAACTTTTAAGAAATTGCAAGGCTCAACACTATTTAGAAACATTAACTAACCCATAAAAAAAGCAGAAAACTAACCACGGTTATAAGAGCTCCAGGGGACCTGGATAAAATCTCTGTGTGTGTATGTGTGTGTTTGAAGGCCATGTCTTGTCAAACACTGTGAAAGAAAGATAACAAGTGCTCTACAACCTCATTAAACACCACATCAATAAATGTAGACTTTAGATCAAGTTCTCTCCAATGCATTTTTCCCAGACAGATTACCGCAAAGAGTATCTTCTTATATAAATGGTCATTTTGTCATTTATTTACTTTCAAGGTTTATTTTTCCTCCTTTTTTTATTAAGAAGTAATAGAACATATGGAAGAGTTTTATGCTCTGCTATTTCAATAATTTCAAATACAGCAGTCAATGTCATATTTAAAGAATACAATCTGGGATGTAATTGAAGTATTGGACCTTGAATTTATATTAGGCATGTTAACAGCTGGTAAAATGGGCATTGATTTTCAATAGAAAAGGCGACATACACCTAAAAGCTTTGATTGGTTTATAAGAAATACATCTTTGGCCAAGCTTAAAAAATAAATCTAAAATTAAATTAAAAAGTTTAATACTGACTTCCCACATCTGCCATTTGCACTTATTTTTCAGTATTTTTACTTTATATCTGACAGTGTAGAACCATCACCAACCTAGAAAAAAAATATTTGCCATGTGTCTGAGAGTTACCCCCTCCCTTTTCTTCTGTTTTACATAAACTGCTATTTCTCCTGATTTTCAAATTGTTAAGCTGTTCTAAAGCCAATTATCACCTCATCATTTTTGGCATACACAATCTTCTCATAAAAGACTTTTTGGATAATCTTCATGGCATAATGGAAATGTAAAATTAACTTTTAATATTCGGGATCAGTTAGTTGTAAACTCTGCAGAATGATAAATCCCAAACTCTTGCATAAAGTACCTTCAGGGAACAAGCAGCCCATTGGAAAAGGCCTCAAAGGCACAAATGAATGCACCTACTCACCTGTGCATCTACTTTGTGAAAGGCATGAGTGTAATGCTGGCTGAGGAATTCTGGGAATTGAAGTCCAAAGATTTTAAAAGTTGCCAAGTTTGAAAAATTATGGTCTAAAGCTTTGTTTCCCTAAGGTTTTGTTTGCCAGCCTGAAACCACTTCTCAGCTGCCATCAATTTTCAGTAAATCCACTAAAATTACATTCTATAATCTTAATATATGAAGAAAAAGAACATTCACCTTTAAAAAGTGGGTAAAAGTTGTTATTCAACCTCTTGTCTGTTCTAACAGTATTGACTTACTTCATCTGCACACAGCCCCCAGACAAAACAAGAGACAAACTGCACAAAAGATCTCAGCCATCCATTATAATGTTTAAGCTTTATTAGAATAAGCTTTCAAGTCTGCATTAGGAAAGTTGGAAATACAGCTCCAGAAGCATGAAACTTTTCCACTTCCTATGCTATTGATCACTAAAGGTATTAAGAGAATTGATAGCAAGCAAGGGATTCCTTGCACCAAATACCAAGATATCACCACTAGCATTAAATACATATTGTAGCCCAGAAAATAGTTCATGACATTCTAGATTATCTCAGCAGCAGAGAAAACACAATAGCCACCACATCTGTAGTAACCAAGGCACACATATGGAAAATGCCGTTCCATAAAGAGATAATTTCCAACTGATCATAATCAGCATTAAGATGAAGGTTGAAGAATCTGGCACCATATAGCTCAACCAAAGATATTTATCTAGTATGGAAATAATATGTCTCTGTTGCAAAGCTTTTTGTCCACATAAATTTGAATTATACCTTATATTTTTAAGTAACAACTACCAAGAAGACTAATGGTGTATGGAAGCCATCTGCTAAATGATGTCAAGTTCCTCCAAAATTTTTCCTTCCTTTTCCATCAGTTGTCAAAATTCAAATGGAATACAAGTGGTTGAATAATCTTGTAAATGTGAATTTTTTACCCTTTTCCCATTTACCAGCTTCATGAAATAAATATTGAGGATGCTAAAGACTTGAAGGAAAGCTATCAGAGGGGAATAGTGTGAAGAAGCATAATCAGCTCTGCATTTATTATTTTCAGATGGTGAGTATATGCTGAGATGCTCATAAAATGTGTCTTCTCAACTCAATCCCTGTATAGTATGCATTATTATTTTGTGGTCTAAGCTAGTTGACATTTGGGCATGAGAGGCATCTAGGGTTTCTCCTTCCTATTGCCATGCCTGTTAGAGATTGTATCATTCAAAATCTGTGATGTAGGCAGGCTTGAAATAGTTGATAAGCACAAGTTGGTAAGCTCAAGAGCCTCCATGGCACATCTAATTAATGCTCTGGCTAAATGCTCAGCTTAGTTCCAGATGCCAGCAATTAATGTTGGTTCGAATCTCACCAGGCTCAAGGTTGACTGAGCCTTCCATCCTTTCAGGGTAGGTAAACTGAGGACCCAGATTGTTGGGGG
>JANHFM010006278.1:189666-203977 GCA_032468115.1 Grayia smithii | reverse complement strand
TTATTTTAACTGGAAAAGTTGGGGGTCGTCTTATACGCCCAGTCGTCTTATACGCCGGAATATACGGTATATATCTCCCATATTCCATACAATCCGCCCACTCCCATTTTTCCACAGTAGAAAATGTGGCAAGCCTGAAGGCCCAATGTAAAAGATGGCTTCCAGGGTTGACAGCTACTTTTAGAGAAATAAATGTACCTTGATTGTTTAGCAAATAGTGCAGATGAAAATTATTAGAGTGCCCCCAAATTTAAATAAATAAAAAAAGGAGTAATCAACTGGAGGAAAATATTCCTATAGAGTTGGCAATGCAATAGGACATGGATTGTGGTTTCTTTTTCTTTTTCTTTTATATAAATAATTTTTATTAAACATTTTTTCAAAAAAACAAAAAGACTGTTTAAACAATAGTTTCTTTCCAACAGTTTCGCAATGATTGAACATTTGTTACTTATCCATTTTTTTCTCCCTTATTTCAATGTATCCTTTATACATACAAGTCTAATATTAATTTATTTAGATACAGAAGCAGCAGGGATGGGGGGGGCTTTCTGGTGAGGGCAGCAGAAGCAGCAGGGATGGGGGGGCAGTTTGGGCTTTCTGGTGGCGGCGGCTGTCTGTTGTTGCCCCCATTGCTGCTGTTGCCACTGCCTTCACCCCACCGAATGTATAACTTTGGTGTATAAGACGCACCTAGATTTTCATCCCCTTCTGGGAGGTAAAAAGGTGCGTCTTATACTCTGAAAAATACGGTATATACATATAAATAACAGTGTACACAATTTCATTTCTACAAACTGCATTGTGGTTTCTATGGCTTCCCTATCACAGGGACAGTGCTGGGTTTCCTATGGGTTATCCTATATTTCTCTTCCAGGACAGCTAGGGAGACAACATTGAATCAAGCTAAGGTTAAAGGTCTCTTAAATTTGGGAGCTGTGATATGATATAAATCTTTGCATATTTTCATACAATGTGGCTGCAAAGATTAAGGGGTCAGAACCAGGAGGCCTTTTGCAGAAGGGTACATGAGAAATTAATGTTGAGAGGTGGCAGTCGATTCGGAAATATTACCCTGAGTTTGGACTTTTGTGCATATCTATATACCCATCACAATCACCTCTTTTGAGATAGGCAACATTGTGTATAGCACTAAATGGACTATGAAACAGAAAGGCTAAGAAACAAAAGACATGAAATAAGGAAATGCAGCTAAATCTACATCAAAGCACTATTCATTGTAATTTTTTTGCTTCTGTGTTAGGTACCATTTCATAATTAACTTTTCTTCTTTAAACTCCACAGTTTTACAGTATCTCATCAAGTCTGTGCAAAAGTACAGATTTGTCCGTCTTCCTGTTCTACTCAACATACATGCTTTCATGATTACTTCTCAATTGAACCCTTCCTGGACTTTCAAATTAAAGGACCTATTCTTTTATCATTTCCCCCCCTTTTTATGACTCTGTAATTTCTTGTTTCAGGTTGGGGTCAGGGCAACTGAATGGAGCTGAGAATTTACTGGCCATATGCTTTTCCTGATGCCTATGTGGAGTTCACAGATATTTTCTCTTTGCACCCAGATAAAGAATTATCTGTTGCTTCCTAGGATTGAACTCTCAACTTTCCAAATGAGAGGTGAGGGTCTTTACCTCTAGGCCACTGTGCCATTTTCTACCATCCATTATATTGATTATCCCTGTAAAGCAGAAGTACATAACCTGATGTACATAAGCTTCTGACTGCATTGGAATCCATTTGAAAATTTGATCAAAGCATCAATCTCTGCACATTTCCTTCTGAATATATTAGTACATATATAAGTGCTCATAAGTGTCTAACTCATACAGACAAACTTTTTTTGAGTAGCTGGATTCATCCAATATGTTTAACTTGCTGGGTTTGCACACTGAATCATATTGTAAGCAGATGGACTGTACCGTAGCCAAAGTTAAATTTAACCAAGATTATCATTTTTCACAAATACAGCTGCTTGGTCATTAACTAACTGGGCTAAGCAAATCACTAAAATCAATCAGTGGAGAAAATTGGTGTTAACTCATCTTGTTCTGCAAATTCTCCCACTTCTTTAAGTCAGAGATATACACCTCCTGGGAAGATTTAAAACTTAAAAGTAGCTTTCAGTGACTCACAATCTTTTCAATGCAATGTACTTCACAAGGTTTATCTTGACAAAACTTCTTCCATTGAAATGCAATTAATGTAATTAAATAGAATTAATACGATTGCTCACTGTATATCCAATTACACTTCCTTCCTACCAGAGGAAAATTTGGCAGCAACTTCCGAAGAATCCACAAGAGGGGAGGGGTGGTGGTGAAACAAAATGCTCGGCTTTTAAACAGGTACCCGCATATTAAAATGATATAAAGTATAAATATAAAGCATATTTATAAATATATAAAATATAAACCCCTAGGTTGTTATCAACAGAGGGATAGTTTCAAGATCACGTGAAGTGATAATACCACTTTATACTGGTGGGGAGACACTTGCAATACTGAGTCCAGTTTTGGTCACCACAATACAAAAACAGATATTGAGACCAGAGGTGATATTCTGCCGGTTTGGACTGGTTCAGGTGAACTGGTAACATAAATTTTGAGTAGTTTGGAGAACCGGCAAATACCACCTCTGGTTGGCCTTGCCCCTGCCTGCCCAGTCACCAGTTCACTCCTCACCTCGCCTGCCTGGTCACTGGTTGCCCTGCCCTGTTCCACCCCACCTTATATATCTTGCCTTCACCACGTGGCCCAGCTAATCTCTGTGCCTTGCCTCCACATCTCACTCACTCTGCTCACCAAAGGTAAGCATGCCACCCATTTGTTCTTCGCCTCGGGTTGGGGTGCAGGGATGCACCATTCCCCGACTCTGGCCTTGCCCTGGAGACTCTGCCCACTCACCATTTGCCTCAGCTAGGTTGGGGAACGCACCATTCCCTCACTCTGGCCTTGCCCTGGGCTTTCACCCACATGCCGCCGCCCCCTCTGACATCAAACTATGGCCCCCCAGGCCAAAGAAATTTATTCAGCTTGCTGCCTGCTGTGCTAGGCCGAAGGGCCATGGGGGGAGGGGGAGGGGGCACAGTGAGCCGAAGCGGTTTGGGAATGGACTGGAGTCTGGATGGTTCTTCTTACCTGTAGAAGTCCTATCTGGAAAGCGTGTGCATGTACATGGGCTGAGGCCGAGTAGGTGTGTATATGCACACATGCATTTTCAGTGAACCAGTGATGGAATTATTTGAATCCCACCACTGGTTGAGACCCTTAAAAGACTGCAGAAAACAACAATAAAAATCATAAGAGGGCTGGAAGCTAAACTGTATGATGAACGATTGAGGGAACTAGGTATGTCTAGTCTAACACAGAGAAGGACCAAAGGTGAAAGAATGGCAGTTTTCTGGTACTTGAAGAACAACCACAAAGAAAAAGCGGTTGACTTATTCTCCAAAGCACCTGAGGGCAGGACAAGAAGCTTGTTAAAGAGAGATCTAACCTAGAACTAAGGAGAAATAAGAACAATGAATCAATGGAACTGCTTGCCTCCAAAAGTTGTGGGTTCTCCATCACTGGAGATTTTCAAGAAAAGACTGGAAAGCACTGATAGAGAATGATGTAGGGTCTCCTTCTCAAGCAGGTGGTTGGACTAGAAGCCCTGTAAGATCTGTTCCAACTCTATTATTATTTTGTATTCTTTGTTTCTAAACTCTTCTACCTTAAGGAAATACTTGTTCTTGTGGTAACATAACCTGCATAATACTTTGAACAGGGAATAAAGGCCTGATCTGTGCCAAATTGGCAAAACCCGAGCTGCTTAGTTGCCAGACCTTTGATTTAAGATCTGGCCCTAAAGAATGCTTGCAAAGCTGTTATTTGCCCATGTCATTTCCTCACTGTTCTAGCTATAAAATGAATCCATATACCATCTCAGGGTTAGGGACATGCTGTTGTTTTCTTCCTACGAGAAATATTTGACGGCACAAATCTATCAGTCAAATGTTAATTCAGGGGGTTTGTGCATTAATACCAACAAACCAGCCAAATCAGAACAGGCAATGTGTGAGTTTCTCAAAGACCTTTTAGCGTGAAGGCTTTGTGTGCCACATGAATGATTTATGAAGAAGACTAAAAGGTGACTTGCACTGATACATATCAGCATGTGAAAGGAATTCCAATGAGGGTTTTTTTCTGGGAGCTCTTGGTCTTACCAGAACATTTTCCATCCTTCATTCACGAGCATGGCATCATTGTCATTCCAAATTTGTGCTTGAATGAGGAGGGAGTAGGGAGAGGAAAGATTCAGAAGCATTTAACATTAGAGATAAGCACCCTTTTCCCCCAAATTGAATCTTTCTCCAGTTCTCATTTTTTCTAATATATTTCATTCCATTCTTTGCAGTGAGGTGCGTAGGTATTTTGGGGGTATGTTTTTTTGAAAGTGCCTACTCCATATGGATTTTCTTATGTTTTACTTTTCAAGGAGGGCGGGTACATTTTTCTAAAATAAAGCATTTTCTACCCCCATAAGCACCGCAACAGACTTTGAGACAACACTGTCAGACTCCATTGCACGAACAGGGGTTCCATAACTGAGGATTGCTCCCATGCCCCATAAGCAGTGGAAGATGGGGGATGTGCTCAAATCCAAGAGTCTGAAAATTTTTCGCAACCTGGTTGCTATTAAAAAAAAAAAGTTGCAGTCACATGCTATTTCCACAACTCACAGTTCTCACACATCTGCGCTATTTGAGCATGTTCCTGCTCAAAAGCATTAAAGATTTCAGCATTCTTGGTCAAATAAAACTGGGCAGTTATATGAGATGAGCCATTTCTTTTAAAGAGGGCCCACCAGTGATTCACGGCACCCAGTGAGGGTGATATGATCACATTGCATTGCATCAGAGAGCTGTTGTAACTCTTTTTTCCCCCTATCTGTATGGGAATTCTCCCTATAAATGAATATACGGTGCAGGAGAGGCCCTTTTAGATTGATGTTAAAATCTGTTCACCAACTGATTTACCAACTGACTACTCATTAGTGGTCATTTTTTTTTTAAAGGGACATAGTGACTCAGAGGTTAAGACGCTGAGCAAAAGATTGAGATGATCAAAAGATTGGCAGTTCAACGGTTCAAATCCTTAGTGCCGCGTAATGGGGTGAGCTCCCGTTACTTCTCCCAGCTTCTGCCAACCTAGCAGTTCGAAAGCATGTAAAAATACAAATAGAAAAATAGGAACCACCTTTGGTGGGAAGGTAACAGCGTTCTGTGCACCTTTGGCATTTAATCATGCCGGCCACGTAACCACAGAGACGTCTTCGGACAGTGCTGGCTCTTCGGCTTTGAAACTGAGATGAGCACAGCCCCCTAGAGTCAGAAACTGAGATGAGCACTGCCCCCTAGAGTCAGAAACTGAGATGAGCACAGCCCCCTAGAGTCAGAAACTGAGATGAGCACAGCCCCCTAGAGTCAGAAACTGAGATGAGCACCGCCCCCTAGAGTCAGAAACTGAGATGAGCACTGTCCCCTAGAGTCAGAAACTGAGATGAGCACTGCCCCCTAGAGTCAGAAACTGAGATGAGCACAGCCCCCTAGAGTCGGGAATATGTGCGAGGGAAACCTTTACCTTTACCTTTACCTTTTTAGTGGTCAAACATTTTCTATCTTACCAAATTCTAGTTCCCTGATATTACAGCCATGCAGATAGGAAAGACTCATTTGTGTTTTTAGGTGATTCATTAGCATTCATTAATAAAGATACATGGATTAGCCTAGTTTTGGAAAATGGTCTAGATTGCCTTACCTTTTCAGACTTTAATGGAAGCTAGATTTCAGCATAGGTTAAAGAACCCAAAATAAATGACAGGGGGCATGCCTTAGTAAGCTGTCATCATGAAAAGCAAACAACACTTTTTAAAAAAAAAACCTAGCAACCATAAATAATTTCAACAATCCCATCAAGCCCTTGGTTTATGTTCACTCTGAGATCAGAAGGCTTGACATTTAAAACTTTTCTGAACTGCATCTTTCTATGTCTAGCATCTTTCTGACATCCTGGATAAAAGAGGAGCTTCATACTTACATGTCGATAAAATTAGTACTGACAAAAGCCAAAGACATTTATTACTGTATCTATCTTCTTTGCTATTTCCTTCCATCTTCAGAACACAGGGTATTTTCCCCTCTATTTTTTTTTTCTCAACCAGCCTATCAATCATTCTTTAAAGTACATTAATCAAGGACTTATTGATTGATCCCTGTTACCCAATCAGAGCAGAGGCTGGCTTGAGTATTTTCAACCTTGGATGTATGAAGAAGATGCATATTTTTTCAGGCCATGGCTTGGTGGCTGTGGCAGGGGAAAGATACCGCAAAATCTCCATTCCCACTCCACTCCACTCCCACTCCACTCCAGGGGAAGGATACTGCAAAATCCCCATTCCCTCCCCATTCCTGAGAAAGAAGGATATTGTAAAATCTCCATTCCCACCCCACTCTGGGGCCAGCCAGAGGTGGTGTTTGCTGGTTCTCCGAACTACTCAAAATTTTCACTACCGGCTCTCTCAAACCTGTCAGAACCTGCTGATTTCACCCCTGATATTGTTTCTAGAATATAACTTTAGGACCCTGTTATGAAGTTATAGAATTTAGTGAAGGCAGTAGAGGGAGGAGGCAGAGCGTAGGAAGCCTTGCTTTGCTACCTTGAGTTGATAAAAAGCTTGAAGAGCCTTGATTAAAATATGGTTTGATTACAGAACAGAAGAGGAAAGGGGACTTGATGAAAACTCTTTTGCTTGACATAATGAAAAAAGAGTTTGGCAAAAGTGCAGGGCCAATGGATTATATTGTGACGGCTGGCAGATAAAATATGTCATTGATAAAAATGAATACACCTTCACCGGCATACTGCCGAGCTTTACATTGTCACAACAAATTCACTAGTCAAAAAGAAAAGATTACTTTCTGAGGTTTTGCTTTCCACCTTTGGCTGATTTCTCAATTGCCCATTTTTAAAAAAAATGGAAGTCTTACATGCAAGCCCACATGCATACTAATTTTTTTTTTAATCTGAAAAACAAAATACACATACAGTATATACCAGTTGGTTCAATTCAGTTTGTTGAAGGTTTTTTTTCCCCTTAGAATTATTTTTCAAAAATAAGATAAGTCTATATGGCAGGGATGAAATCCAGCAGGTTCTGACAGGTTCTGGAGAACCTGTCTGGTAGCAGAAATTTTGAGTAGTTCGGAGAACTGGCAAATACCACCTCTGGCTGGTCCCAGAGTGGGGTGGGAATGGAGATTTTACAATATCCTTCCCTCAGGAGTGGGGTGGGAATGGCAATTTTGCAGTATCGTTCTCCTGTAATGGAGTGGAAATGGATCCTTCCCCTGCCACGCCTACCAAGCCACGCCCACAGAACCGGTAGTAAAAGAATTAGGATTTCACCACTGCTTTATAGGTGAAGTTGGCTATTCCTGTATTTATTTATTTTTTTAGTGAAAGCTGATCAACAGAGGTGTGTGTGTGTGTGTGTGTGTGTGTGTGTGAATAGTTTGTTTTTCCTTGTGTTAGCATTTCTCCAGGAGTTTACTGTATCCCTGCATTCCACACTTCTATTCAATCCAACAGGAAGACATCAGAAAGGAACGGTGTAAACCAGAGGTCTTCAAACTTGGCAGCTTAAGACTTGTGGACTTTAACTCCTACAATTGCTGGCTGGAGAATTCTAGGAGTTGAAGTCCACAGGTCTTAAAGCTGCCAGGTTTGAAGACCTCTGGTGTAAACAAAGTCCTTCCCTTGAGAAATTATCACCAATTCCTCTTTCTTTGGGAGAAATTCAAGGAAGCTTTCACCCAGATTTTTCTTCCATAAATTTGGATAAAAAATCTTGAAATGACATTTCTATCCAGCTTTAAGTATACAAATAAGGCAACACATAATATGAAATACATCATCTTGCAATATGAAACAATAAAATCAGAAACTGTTGGAAGAAGGGATCTTGAGACCATCAAACTTGTGATTTCCACCAAAAAGAGGAGGCCACTTCTGGGGTCAACCATTTGAAAAGGGTGCTACAAAATTAAGATGATCAATTGGTTATAAGAACTGCCAATTGGAACAGCTGGGACTTTTCAAACTCTAGTAGAGAATTATATTTCTTATAGCCTTCTATCTCAGTAGAAGCATTCCCCGTTTGAAAACACTCTCCAGTGAATAGGAGAATTAAGCTCACACTAAAAGCATATGTTGATACAATATAGTTAAACTATAAATCAGAGCATATAGACAGATCCATATTAATTTGCTATGTTATTAATTAACAGCATTCTCTGATCCATAGAAACCTCCTCTCTCCTCATTAGCTTGAAGCAATTATCACTAAATTGCAAGAAAATTATATTTTTAATAAAGTGGTACAACCAGAGAGAAGAACTTTAATTTACCCTTCTTTTCTATGAGTTCTTGCTTTGGAATGAGCAGGCAAGAAAGCCAGTAACAAAAAGGATTCCACATAGTTCAAAAATAAAAGAGCTATCTGAATTGCTCAGAGATTAAAAAAGAGAAAAATCTATGTAGGGTACTGTCCATAATTATATTCATAGGAAAAAAAATTACTTACTGATCACTAGACGTTAAAGAGTTCAGTTCTGCTGTTCATGTCACAAGACAACCCTAAATGATAAAAATATAATAATTAAGTGCACTGACATTATCATCAGCATCGTCACCATCAAATGTCAATATTTCTCTAAAAACTGCCATTTTTAAAAAAATATATATACAGATTTATATTTCTATTATTTCAAGCTAGGTTGCTCAATCTAATAATTCTGGTGTGGAGTCATTGCTCCTCAACCACAATTTAAAATAAAGCAAAGGGATCTTTATTTCCAATATATATTTTAATGACTTTTTTGTTGTTGTTTCTCTTCTTGGTGCTTGAAGGAAGTCTTAAAGCTCAAATACATAAAAGAGGCTGTTAATCAAAGAGTTAAATTCAGAAAATGATAATGATGATATTGCTGTTGATGTTGATATTGTTGTTCACTCTTTTTTCTGGCCTCTCTGATGAGATCTGTCCAGTATGGTTGAACCTCTGGGATTGTTCTCATTCTCCCCACAAGCCCCACAACCATGTCAAGAGAGTGCCTTATTGCGGGATTTTTTTAATGGTTGCATAGTCAGCCAGATGTTTAGACTGAGTTTGACATTTTTATCCACCTATTGAGTCCTTCCCAAGGACCATGGGATAGCCAGATGTTGCTGTTTGATGGTATTGAAGTTATTGTCACAGGATGTAAACTATTCTCAGTAAAGCTGCCTTTTGCAATTGATTGATGTTGATTTTGTCAATGCCAATAGTGTTCTAGTGGTGCTCCAGCTGTCTGAGGGATTGTACGAAATGTGCTTATTACTATTGGTACTATCTTTGCTTTCTTTTGCCACGGTTGTTCTACTTCTATATTATTGGTTTTCTGAAAACGAAATGCACATTGCAGAAATATTTGGACAATTCTTTTTCTATAGAACTTAAACAGATCATAAATTATTCGCTGCATACTCTTCAGAAGCAAATTCCTAATAATGGCATTAAGTTCATATCATGCAGGACCACCTACTGCCAGAAGCATCCTCCCAGCACCCGGTCCGCTCTCACAGAGTTGGCCTCCTCAGGGTGCCCTCAGCCGGACAATGTCAGCTGGCGGCACCCAGGGGGAGAGCTTTCTCTATGGGAGCACTGACCCTGTGGAATGATCTACCCGTGGAACTTCGGACTGCCCCAGACCTTCGCTCCTTCCATCGTGACCTGAAGACATGGCTTTTTCATCAAGCAGGCTTTGACTGACCATTTTTAATTAAATTAACTTATTTTCAAATTATGTATTAATTGAGTTTTAATTTTTGCTACTGACCCTTTTTAATTTTTGGATGGTTAATGTTTTATTGTTCTTATGTTTTATAGTTCCTGTATGTTTGTATATATGTCCTTAACATGTTTTTATATTACCTACGTTTTTTATTGTGAGCTGCCCTGAGTCCTTCGGGAGAAGGGCGGCATAGAAATAATAATAATAATAATAATAATAATAATAATAATAATAATAATAATAATAATAATAATAATCTTCTCTATGTCCCCCAGGTGCTTTTTCAGGAGGGTACTCTACTTCCTTGTTTTTCTTTGAAGATGTTTCGCTTCTGTTGCCCAAAAAGCTTCTTCAGCTCTCAAGAGAAGTAAATTCTTCCTATAACCAGAAGAAAGCCAACATGTGATGCAAGGGAACCAGCGTGGTCTCGTGGGGGGAGGCCCCAGGCTAGAAAGTGGGAGATTGTGAGTTCAAATCCCACCCTTAGCATGAAAGCCAGTTGGGTGAGTTTGGTCCAGTCACACTCTCTCTCAGCCCAACATCACAGGGTAGTTATTATTATTATTAATTTTATTTATATGCCATCCTTCTCCTGAAGCACTCGGGGCGGCTCACAAAGTATTAAAAACAATAGACAGATTATAATAATTTAAAATAAAAGATTAAAATTAATATTAAAAGCATTTAAAACAGACAATTTTTAAAAACCCAGTCATGTCAGCCTATCTGTTGGAAGAGCCACGTCTTCAGATCATGATGGAAGGAGCGGAGGTCAGGGGCTGTCCGGAGGTCAGTGGGTAGTCCATTCCAGAGGGTCGGTGCGCCCACAGAGAACACTCTCGCCCTGGGTGCCACTGGCCGACATTGTCTGGCCGATGGCACCCTGAGGAGGGCAGCCCTATGTGAGCGCACAGGGCGGCTGGATGAAGACAGAAGGTGGTCCTGCAAGTACCCTGGGCCGATGCCATGTAGGGCTTTATAGGTAAGCACCAGCACCTTGAAGCCGATCCGGAGGACCACCGGCAACCAGTGCAGCTCGCACAGGAGAGGTGTCACACGGGAGTAACGGGAAGCTCCCATAACTACCCACGCCTCTGCCCCTTAGGAATGGATTGCCTAGAGACATAGACTTTGTATGGACAAGTATAATGAAATAGGAGACTCATTTATACAGAGTAGAGTAGGTTAAAAATATTGTCATATGTATTAGAACTATATACGAACTGGAATAATGTTTGCATTAGACAAATACAATGGAATTGCATTATTTCATGCTAATGATAAAAGAGGATAAACCATTAAAAACAAACAATGAACCCAAAACACAATATGACTAAACTCCACCTTAAGGGAGCTTTTAATGTTGAAATATGTTTAATATTTCCCCTGCAGCTCCCGTTTTGGGTCTTTTTAAGAGTGAAGAGTGGGGTAAGGGAAGGAAAATAAAGGCCGTGGAGCTTTTCATTAAAACGCCAAAGAGCTGGACCTGTTTTTAATCAGGTTTCTTTCCCACAAGGGGGCAACAGACCTCTTCCGCATCTGAAAACCTTCCCTCCCTCTCCTCCCGCCCCAAAGCTAAAGACTACAGTAACTAACCTCTTTTCTTTTTAATACGAACAATACTTCTGATTTGTTTGTTTTAAAAAGTGTATCCGCGGTGAATTAAAGCATTCAACAACATGGGTTCTTCCTCTCCAGCTTCATCTGCAGGGACTATTTTTTGCATTCTTCAAATCAGAGTCCGTCGTCTTCGTCATCCCCCCCAAAAATCAGAACAAAAACCTCTCTCTGGGTTTGCCTGCCCTCTCCAGGGGTGAAGGAGCTGCAGCATCAGAGGCCCAAATCTGCCATCCAAACTCCTAGGAATCCTCCTGTTTCCTGCTATTCCCAAGTTCAGCATGATTTTAAACCTGGAAATATTTCCCTTGGATAAGATGAAGTTCAACTACAGCTCTGGATGTATTTGAGCACTGTATTAAAAAATATCTGGGCTAATTTATTTGCATCTAGTTTTTCCTCTGTCTCTCTTAAACATATTGAATGAATGCAGGACAATGTACAGGTAGTCCTCGACTTATGACCGATTGCTTAGCGACCAGTTCCAAGTTATGAAGGACCGGGGTGGGTTCTACTTACCTTTACTACTGGTTCTCTTCATGCACGCACTTTGCGCGTGCGTCGGCTCGCGTACTCGCTTTGCTCGCATGCTCGCAAAATGTGCACTCCGCACATGTGCATTTACTACACAAATAGAAAAAAACCCGAAACAAGCGCTCTGCGCATGCGCAGAGCAGAAAAACAGAGAGAAAAGGGAAAAAAAATAAGTATGGGCACGTGGGTGGGCCCAGCTCCCAGCCGCGGAGAACCAGTTCGGTGAGTCACAATGTCACCGCTACCGGATCACGCGAACCGGGCCGAACCGGGAGCAACCCACCACTGGAAGGACCCCCTGGAAGGTACTTTAACATTTACATGACCTGCATTTACAGATATTTGCAGCATTTTGTGGTCACACGAAGATGATTTACAATGTTTTCTTGCCAAAAGCCAGTGTTTACTTCCAGTTTTTGTCAAAAGCGCTCCATAGCAAAGAACGAGTTTGCTTAACAACCATGGCATTTGCTTAATGACCATAGATTTACTCAGTGATCACAGTGATCTATTAACGATAGCGAGCGCGCGCGTGCCGATCACGCACAAAGCGCGTGCATGAAGAGAACCGGTAGTAAAGGTAAGTAGAACCCACCCCTGGTCTTTTTGTGTGAATCAGAGGGGGACAGACATTCTGACTCGGGGTCTGCTTCAGCCTCCTGGTGTGGGGCTTTGGGTGAAGGCTGGAGGGAAGTGCCTCTGGTGGTGAAGAGCCGGAGGACCTCGTTCCAGTGGGACTGCATCATGGCCTGGAACTGACTGACCATCACAGCCCACTGAGTCTCCAGGCACCTGTACCTGGCCTTGCACTCCCGCAGGTCTTCCCTCTGCTTGGAAAGCCTATACTCGTAGTCCTCAGTGAGGTGCTTCTACTGAGCCTCCTTCTTGGTCAGATCCAATTTGAACTGAGCCAACTGTTTTGCCAACTCTTTCTCCTGGTGGCTGCTTAGCTCCAACAGCTGCTTCCTGTTGGGGCCCTAAGGAGCCTGGGTGGGGAGTCGAGGAGTGGCTGGGAGGGGAGTGGTGAGTAGAGGCTGGTGAGGTGCCCCTCGACGTGAGTGACATTGAATTGGCCACACCCACCCAGTCACATGACCACCTAGCCACACCCACCCAGCCGGTCATTAGGCAGATTATATTAGTGGTCTGTGAGATTTAAAATTATGAATTTAGTGGTCCCTGAGTTCTGAAAGGTGGTGACCAACCTCATGTTCAAGCAGGAGATCTTATACCATTCTGGACAATATAGTTAGCGGTTTTCAAATCATTTATGCTTTGGCAATGATAAGGGCATCTCTGTGGATGGGCAGTGTTGTAAAAGTCGAGATTGAAGCCCCGCCTTCTTTTTTCACATGTGAACAGTGGTGGGTTGCTCCCGGTTTGGCCCGGTTCATGCAATCCGGTAGCGGTGACGATGTGATGTCACTGAACCAGTTCTCCGCGGGCGGGAGCTGGGCCTACCCATGTGCCCGTACTTACGTTTCTCTCCATTTTTCTGCTCTGCACATGCACAGAGCGCTTGTTTCTAGTTTTTTCCCGCCCAAAAAAGTTAGTGCGCATGTGCAGAGCGCGCATTCAGTGCGCGCGTGAGCAAAGCGACCGTGTGCGCACGCTGATCATGCGCAAAGCACGTGCATGAAGAGAACCGGTAGTAAAGGTAAGTAGAACCCACCCCTGTATGTGAAACTCCGGGTTGGAGCAGTGAGCCCATTAATTAAGTTTGATGTGCAAATAGGCCCAGTGGAAGACATCTCTTTTGAGGCCTTTTTCAGCTCTGAAACATATCAAGAAAAGAGGGGGGAAACAAATCTCACCAGCTGTCAAATCCAGAGACCTACTAACCCTTTAATAGCAATATTAGCATTTATTTGACATTGAACCTGATGGATAAAGCTTATAACACCTGCAAACTAATATTAGACCTGGTTAATGTTTCCATTTGCACCTGGTTAGCTTGAACCAGGGGTTGAAGGACTCAAAATGGCCGCTCCAAAGCATGGAGAAAAGAATGGCAGGGCTTACATAGGAGGACCGGGGTTAAAATATTGACTTTTCTGATTCCATCCCTGACCTGAGTGCAGAAAAAGTGAAAATCAACTTTGGAAAACAAGGAAAAAGGTAATTCCAGACATGATTTTGACATCAATCTGAAACTGATCAATTGCTTGTTCAAGAAAAAAATGAACAACCATCTGTCCAAGGTGGTATAAGGATTCCTGGCTTAGGCAGGGGGTTGGACTAGAAGACCACCAAGGTCCCTTCCAG
>JANHFM010006278.1:123957-135005 GCA_032468115.1 Grayia smithii | reverse complement strand
GGAAGGCAGGTTGGTAGCCATTGTTTTCTCTGCAGTTCTAATTATCCTCTGAAGTCTGTGTCTGTCTTGTTGGGTTTAGAAGCCTTCTCACTCCTATGGTTGACAATGATGCTAAGTGTATAGTCCCAGAAGAAGAGAATACAATACTAGGCTTTTAAATGATGTAAGGAAAAAAAAAACCTTGGTCACTTCTACGGTAACTTTATAATGTTTTCTTTACTGTCCAAGGATTTTTTCACACTGAGATCCATGCCAATGGCTATGAGAAATGTGATTGTCATGTTCCAAACAGGTTTATATACTCTTTGATAATAAGTAACTATGATAATTAAATTTAAGCAACAATTAAAAAGCTTTATTAATTATTAGCATTAATAGAGTATTAATTGCTCAATTAATAGTATGAATTGCTAGCATGAATAGTAGCCAATTCAATTTTAAATTGAATGAAAATGTAAAAATATATATTTAAAGGTCTGTTTTTTATTTTAATAAAATAATGGTTTTTATTATATAGCTTTAAAAGAATTAAATACAGACAGAGCTGAATCATATAGCTAGGAACAATTGTAGCGATAGGGAAAAAGCAGAAAAGATTCTTACATAGAAAAGAGAAGTTAAAATTTATGCTTATCTGGTTTTTCTCCAGAGAAAATTGGACTCCAGAGAGGAGTCATGATATTTCCTCTCTAAGAACCATTTAGACAAAGCATGGTACATTCTGATTAATGTCACATAAAGTGTCACTACAAGTTCCATTTTTAAGTGTAACTTATATAGCAAATATATACGAGTAGTGACAGTTAACACTCAATATGGGGATACATAATCAGAATGGTCTGAATATGTAAACTTTTTTCTCAATAAAGGAAAAAAAAAACACTGCACCAGATTTGAAACACTTTCACTGAGGTAATTGCAAAATAGGCTCATTACTGACAGATAAATAACCGACAGAAATATGAGAGTTTTTCTTTTTGGTTCTCTGCATAGGGGGAAAAAATATTTATTTGCAATTCTCCTAGCTTTGCCTCTTTATTTGGAGGGACTAAATGTCTACTCACCCTGGGCTCCTGAAAACATGAGACATTGTGAAGAGCTTCCAATGGCTTGATCTTACAACAGAGGATCTTGTTTCTTTATGAACAAAAATGCATTGAGAATCTTAATTAAAAACATCATATGTCCCCTTGTAGTCAGTTTTATGCAGCATAAGAGAAGTGGTTCATAACATATGATTATCATGTATCCCCAGAGTATCCTTTCTAGCTGTTTAGTGTGTTAAAATAATAATAATCTTATAATAAGAGTATATTGTTTACTTTCAAACATACTGTACAGTCTTTATGCTATATTTTCAGGACTAGATATCCTCTTTTAAAAAACCTATATGTTTTAGATATGATTCACTTTAAAACAAAACACAGTTCATAAATATACAACTGTCTCTAATTCTGACAGACTATTAGTGCCAAGAAATATTTTAGTTACTGTTGTTCTTATTCTCCTCCATATTCCACATCTGGTGTAATAACAGCTGCAGGATTATTTGGGCAACAGGTCTTTCAATTGGGAAACAGTACCAAACTGAGGATATCAAACCCTTACATCACAGGAGAATACATTTTTGTCACTCATTTTCCCAGGGAATTTGTTTTAAACCAGAGACAAGTACATAATTCCATTTAAGCACAGATTTATCAGAGTCAAGCATAGCCAAAAAAGCATAGCCAAAAAGCAAGCATAGCCAAAAAAGCCAAATTCCATACCAGGATCATTATAAGAAAAAGGAACTTGACGTAAAACTGCAAGCTTTATAATGCTCTTAAAGAAACGTATACTTCTAGAATGTTTCAGTATACTACAGTATACTTCAGTATAGTATCTTAAACAGTATATGCAATAGTGGTCACTGTATTGAAAAAAAGGGTGAAATAGAGTCCAAAAAGGGCTGATAAGCATAACCCAAAAGATCAGGAGGTTGAAATATCTTCTTTACATGAAAAGGGAAGGTTTGGGATTGTGAATTTTAAAAGAGATTGAATTATAGAAAAAGATGTCTGAGACGGAAAAAAAATCTAATGGGAAATATTTCTCCCCCTCTCTAAAACAGTAGGATTATTGGATGGAGATGATTGAAGTAAAGTTAGAATACAAAACAAAACAAAAAAACCTTCTTTGGAACAGATGAAAGAAAATAGGTAATAGATAAAAGAAAACATATAATTAACCTTTGGAAGTCATTACAACAGCACAGAGGGATGGCCATTAACTTGGATGGCTTTGAAAGAGGATTGCATAAATATATGAAGGACAGGTATATCAAGACCTATTAGTATTCAAGCACCAGTGGTATGTCTGATTTAACTGCAGTATGTCTACAGAATTCTGAAAAAGGGGAACAAAGGCATAAGAAGGGTTTTGCCTCTCTCTCTTGCTTGTGAACATCCCAGAAAAAGATGGGCCTTAGCCTGATTCAGTAGAACTATTCTTATTGTCTTATTTCCCTGGAGCCCTGGGTATGCTGCCAGAGCAGCATTTAAATTAGACTTATATTCACCTTGGTAACATCCACCTATATTAAGCAATGGTGAATGAGATTTCTTGGAGGAAGATGACAACTTACCAAAAAGTTCCTTAAAATTAGATGATGGTGGAAGTTCTTGATATCAAGCATCATAAACATTTCGAGAGAAAAAGGTTCAAAATTCTTAATGCAGCCCAGTTTTAAACAATTAGTCAATGTAGTGGATCTGGGTTCTGCTCCCATGTAGCACCTGTAATTTCTAGGATTTTATGAATCAGCCAAGATTGTGTTCAAATTTACTACTAAATTTAGTCAATTTAATTTGATTTGAATTTGTGATTTAATTCCAACAGTGGAGGCAATTGGATGGGATTCAAAATGGCTATCTTGAGTCTGATTCAAAAGTTTCATTCAATTTGGTAAAAGTGTGTGCTCCTGGTAAAAGGCTAGTTGTTTAAAATTGCCTTTGATTTTAGCTGTGAAATTCCAATAATTAAAAACAGACTGATGTTGAAAGTACAGTTTGGTAAAATTTTGGGTCACCTACCATTGCAATTCACACATATGTGAACAACTTAAAACATGGACTTTAGTTATTTGATTTGATAATCAGTCTTTATTTCTTCAGGTTTATTTCCTCCTCTTTAATTTTCTTATATACAAACACTGAAACATAAATAAGATATCGTATTAGATTATACAATTTATTTAAAATGTAAAGTATATTTTTATTATTGCTAGATGCTTTCATTAGATTAGTTCTGAGCATTGTTTTTCTTTTTTGCAGTATGGGGTTTTATCTTTCTAAATACTCCAAGTGTTGCTGAATAACCTAATATTTAATTAGAAATTAGATACATGTGTCCCTCGTTGCTGTCAGACTATTTTTTTAATTTAGAAAGGCATGGTTTTGTAACTTTTAATCTCCAACAGTCAATGGTGCAATAAATACTATGAAACTTTCTCTTGATTTTGTAAGTCAATATTCTCCTCCTCCCAATCATTTTCTGTGATTTTTTTTTTCTGTGCTGTTTTCACTTTTCAGTTTCATAAACCAGATTCCCATTTCCTGCTTCATTCCATTTTAATTATTCCATATAGAAGTGGTTGCGTTTGAAGATTCATCATCCTACCTTTCCCGCCAGACAGTCATTCGTTTTCCCTTTGATTGTCCATTTTCAATTTCCAAAACAATTATCAAAGTTGACTTTTTCAGTGTTAAAGCAGAGTAATATGCTGTACACAAAATGGCTTGTTTAATTTCCTAGAAGCATGATTTTGTCAGAAAAAAATTCTGGGTTCAAATCTAGCCAGGTTGTCCTAGAACAACCTGGGCAAGTTGGTTGGAGATGAGGCAAAGTTTATTTGAAAGCATACAGCAATCAAAAGTTTCAATGGAAGTTCAGATTGTCAAATGTTTACCTTTAGGATGTTGGTTTACCTTTATACCTTTCCTTTGTTCACCCCAGGAACAGAGCCTACCTACTAGGAATTATTTGAAATTGTAATTAGCTGGATAGCCAAAAGAGGGCGCTGAGTGGTTAGGTACCTAATTGACTTTGTGTGTGTTCACTTATTTACCATATCAACTGACTTCCTGCTCAATGAATATTGAGGCTGGAAGTGTCAGTCAGAGGAAGGGATCTTTCCTTTATTAATAGGTGTATTCTCAGGTATCCTGAAAGGAATGTTTACTTGAATGGTTGTCATCTTTGTGTGCAGGGGATTGAGTTGTTGAGTTTTGCTAATTTTCTAGTGAGAGAAACACTTAGCCAGTTCAGCCCAAATGACCTGGAATTTACCAAGAACAGGGATGGCCAATGCTGGCAGGTGATGTGCATGGCAAGGGTGACGTGCATGGCAAGGGTAAGCATTCCATGAATGGTATGGAAGTTACTTTCCTGCCATAGTTTGATGTGTGCAAAGAGATTTGTTTGTTTGTTTATCAAATTTATTTGCTGCTTATCTCGCAGTTCAGAGATGCAAGTGATATTGCTAAAAACATTGATAATTCATGATATAATTAATGTTTAAGATGGAGTTGTGCCTTCATTTCAACTCTTCTGGTTTAACTTAGCGGAGTAGGATAGAATGCAAATTGGGCTCTGCCAAGAGTGGCAAAGCCATTACTGGAGGAAGAGGGCAGGCAACTTTCTCTTCTCCTAGAAGCCTTCCTATTGGTCCTTCACCAGGGGTCCCCAAACTATGGCCTGTGGTCCAGATATGGTCCACCGATGCCATTAATGCAGCCTGTGTGGAATGAGGGTGCTCCACCCACATCGCCCTGCCTACCTGTCAGCCCCCACCCTCCTTCTGCAGGCTGGAGAGGCCAAAACAGGCTTGTTTTTCGCCTCCCTGAGAGAGAGAGAGAGAGAGAGAGGGAGAGAGGGAGGGACGGAGGAAGAGGGAGGGAGGGACGGAGGGAGAGGGAGGGAGACACAGACACACAGACACACAGACACACACACACACACACACACACACACACACCAAGGCAGCCACATCCCTTCACTAACCTGCTTTCCACCCCCCAGGAGCATAACAAAGTTTAAATTTGTGTGTATTGTTTGAATTGCTAAATTGCCCATGCCCACCCAGTCACATGACCACCTAGCCACGCCCATCCAGCCGGTCCAGCCCCCCAACAGTCTGAGGGACTGTGAATTGGCCCCCCTTAAAATATTTGAGGATCCCTGTCCTACACTATTGTAGAGCAGCTTCTCAGAAAGCATGGATGAAGAAGAAATTAGAATTATTTTACTTTTGTAAGAAAAACAAATCTTACGTTTCTTTCCATTTCATTTATTTTTAAAAAATGCATTTTAGTCAGTTGTCACTACGTACAGCTGGCATATGAAAAATGTTTTATCCAAACAACTAAAATTGATCCCAAGAGCATATTGGAAAAATTAGTAAGACCTGGAACTAGAGCTGCTAGCAAATTTCACTTAAAGAGAACATTTGAAGCACATTTGTCTCATTGTTTTGCTTTTCCCTGTCTGGCAGAACGTCTAAAGAATTCTAATAACAGCAAAAAGAATCTCAGTAACAGAAAAAAAAACATTTTAAGAATAATCCTCCTAAATTCTTTGTATTTGAATACTGACATATCTGACAGGCTACAGGCCAGTGTTTTAAATTGTCAGCAGTTGTCAGCCCTGCTAAATAGATCAGACCATGAAGTAAGCCCATAGGAAGAGTAAAACTACTTTGCTTGAGATATGGATATAATGAGAAAATCTTCCAAATCTGCTTGTGTTGTACCACCTTTTTCTTGTTATATTCAGTGAATTAGGGAGGTGTTTGTTTTAGAGCTGCTTCCAACTGTTATGTGGATTTTGTACATTAAAAAAAAGTTTCAGCCCCTTTTATCTAGGCAAGAGAGTTTGCATAGCTCTATCAAAGTTATCTTCCTGACTTCTGATTAAGAAGTTGGATTAAAATGGAGTTATTAAATTAAAATTAGAAAAGCAGTCTAGATCAGGGGTGTCAAACTCACAATGTCATGTTGTCATCATGTGATGTATCACTTTTTTCCCCTTCACTAAACTGGGGGTGGCATGGCCAGCGCATGATGTGTCCAGCCCGCAGGCTGCAAGTTTAACGCCCCTGGTCTAGATTAAATCAAAATTGCATCTAATCTAATATACTGTTTGCAGGGGCTTTATGGTATAGTGGTTAGAATGTAGTATTGCAGGCTGCCTCTGGCCACTGCCAGGAGTTCAATCCTGACCAGCTCAAGGTTTACTCAGCCTTCTATCCTTACGAGGTTGGTAAAACAAGGATCCAGATTGTTGGGAGCAATATGGAATTCAATCAGAATAGAGCTAGAAGGGACCTTGGGGATCTTCTAGTCCAACCGTTTGCTCAGACCCTATACCATTTCAAATAGATGGTTGTCCAGTCTTTTCTTAAAAACCTCCAGTGAGGAAGCATCTACATCTTCTGAAGGTAAGCTGTTCCACTGGTTAATTGTCCTCACTGTTAGGAAGTTTCTCCTTAATTCCAAGTTGCTTTTCTATTTGATTAGTTTCCATCCATTGTTTCTTGCCTTGTCTGCTGGTGCTTTGCAAAATCAGTTGATCTCCTCTTCTTTGTGGCACCCCTCAAATACTGGAATGCTACTATCATATCACCCCTACTCCTTTTCTCTAAACTGGCCATACCCAATTCTTGCAACCATTCTTCATACGTTTTTGTCTCCAGGCCATTAATCATCTTAGTTGCTCTTCTTTGCACTTTTTCCAAAGTGTTAAAGACTTTTTTATATTGTGGTGGATGCACAAATTGGATGCAGTTTTGCAGTATGTAATTTAAGATATAGACAATAACTTTCCACTCTAAGTTACAGCACTTAGTTCCTCTCCAAGTTCCCTTCCCACCCATCTAGTAGCTATTTGATGTGGTTAATATGGGGCTTTGGGGATATGTGGAAAGGGCATATTAAATCTTTTAATTCAATCATATGATAGCAGTTTGATACTCTCAACTTTTGGTGCCCAGATGACTGCTACTGAAACAGTTTGGAATGGAAAGAAGTCAACGGATATTTTTATGATAAATTTTTGATGGTAGCAAAGGGACAATAAAATACAAATATTTTTATGCCTTCCCAGAAATGTATATGTGAGCATTGCTTCCAAATAAAGAAAGAACACTTTCATCTCATTAATTTTAATTGGAAATATCTAAGCTCCTACAGAACTCACCCACTGATATCAGTTGTACATAATGTTTAAAACTAGACCATGTGTTTTCCCTCTGAGATCAATTTCTTTAACAAAACAAAACATATATTTTTTTATATTTATTTTGCTGCCTTAAAAACAAGCTTTTCTAAAAATCATTAGGCACTGTGTTTTCCTGCCTTTTGAAATTTGGCCATTTGGAACCAAATCCCTGTAGAGCTGAAGATAGAGGTCATTCTCTTCACAGATTTTCTTCAATAAGGTTAGTTGAAGTTTTGCATTATTTAATTAATGCATAAACATGATAAAAACATTACTGTAATCAGAAACATATAACAACAATAACCAGAAAAAGGATTGTGCTACTGTTTTATCACACTATTGTGTACACCAGATGATCATTGAAACTCAAGTACCTGCTTTATCAAAGAAGAGGTTATTGCCTTTCTCAAGGCTATTAAAGTTTGATGCATCTTGCTGCTAATTAACTGTGTTCCATCTTGCATGACATTTGCTCTTTTTCTGCTTGACAATTATTTCATTATTTGCTTATACATCCTTCTTTTTCCTTAAGCCTCTGCATATTGTGATTCAGGTTGTGATGTCATTGTATTTGCCCTGCATGATGTTACATTTTGCTCATGAGACAAAAGAAACAATTGGTTTCATCATATAATATCCCTCTGAATGCCACTTTTCCTTATGTCTCAGTGATCCTCATCATTACGTCTGAACTTTTTGAAAGCCAATTCACTTTTGAGCAACATGCGTATGTCTTGTGAACTTAGACCTAATCTACTAGCAAGTAGCAACAGAAGGAAGAAGAAGAAGAAGAAGAAGAAGAAGAAGAAGAAGAAGAAGAAGAAGAAGAAGAAGAAGAAGAAGAAGAGGAAGAAGAAGAAGAAGAAGAAATTTTTCATACAAAAAACTGCAATACTGTAAATGCTGAGGGACGTATGCAGTTCTATTGTTACTGCTTAAATATGTGAGCACAAGGCTAGATGCTTTGATCTGGTACCTATTTATCTCACAAACGGATTGCTCATTGAAGTAGACAAATATGGCATTTTATTTGTTTTATCATTTGCTGTGAAATTATTAGCACATCATTAACAAGATCTTCTTTTTTAATCTGTTATTTGATGCAATCCTATTTCTTTGTCAATAAGAAATAAATTCCAAAGTTTTACAAAACTGTTCTGATATCTCAGTGCAGATACTAAAAGGAGACCTCCTATACAAAGCAGTCTTTTAGGTAAAAACCATAGGTGTTTTTTTCCTGGAATCCCAAAATACTATATTAAGATATTTGGGATATTTTAAGACATTAAATAGGCATTTTGCTCATGTAAATATAAGCTCTGGAATTCCTTCCAAGGTGAAGCAAATGCGGAGTGTTATAAAAAACTAAAATACTTTTGATGGTATTTGGTAGAAAAGTTTCAAGGAATTTTTCACAGGCCAGTTATTAGGTCCATTTTGCATGTAATAATATCATCAGTCGAAGGATACTAATGGTAGGAACAATTTCATATCCTAACCATTATAATCTAAGAGGGCTCTGCAAGCTTGGCGGGACGATTTGCTTCAAAGAAGCTTCAATCATCATGGCTTTTGAAGTGCCTCAAGAAGAAACAGCCATCTGACTCCACAGAAGTAGATCTCTCTATTCGTATCTCCTAGGAACTACTTCTCCATAAATCTACCATTTCACCATCGTTGTGTTTGATGTTGTCTCTGAAATCCTTCTTCTTTTATAGTTTATGTGACATTTCTATAGGGTGGCTTGTTTTCACTCTTGGTGACCTTGTTCTTAGTTTAATATCAATGCCATAAAGAATAGCGAACTTTTCATTTTTCATTTTCTAAGCCTCTCAGTTACATTCAGGTTACCCCCCAACAAACATTCCCACTCTTTCCTTCTCACACTTTATTTATTTATTCATTAATTCATATGTCATATTTCTTAACTGCACATCTCCCTCCAAGGAAATGGCTTCTGACATCCGATAGACTTAACATACAAAGTTCAAGCAGAAATCTTGAAGTAGCCCTGTGCCTCTGTAAGTTGCTTTGTGTCATTTTGACATTCTAAATTGACTTCTCCGTGAGGCCTTAGCTGACATTTATAACCACTAATTACTCAGAAGTATCTTCCAGCTCTTGGAACTCAGAGAAATTTCAAAATGAGATGAAGCAAAATAATATAGCTGCTTTACTTTTGGAAATAAAATGACATGATGTTTCAATGGAGCAGCTTTGAAGGGATGCTTCACTCTGCAAACCTTGCTGAAACAAACCATGAATTCAAGCTTTTCATCATCCTGGTGTATGAACTAAGTCTTACTTCTTGTTGGCAAAGTGTTAAATAGATCTTCTTGGAGGATGGAAATGGTCATGGGTGAAAAAGTGCTGCAAAGTTAAGTTGGAAAAATAGCAATAGCAATGGCACTTAAATTTATATACCGCTCCATAGTGCTTTACAGCACTTTTGGAATGGTTTAAATTTTGCCCCCAACAATCTGGGTCTTCATTTTATCGAGCTTGGAAGGATGGAAGGCTGAGTCAATCTTGAGCCATCAGGATCAAACTTCTGGCTGTGAGCCAAGTTAGCCTGCAATACTGCATTCTAACCACTGTGCCACCCATTCCTTGAACTAATATTACACAAGTAGGAATGTGCCCTAACTCATGTATTAGGGAAAGAGGTTTTTCATATATTAGCACACATTAGTAGAAGTACATCTGAATATTTATACATCTGTTGTGTTAATCAATAACTTCAGCCGAGGTGGCACAGGGGTTAGTGTGCAGTACTGCAGGCTACTTCAGCTGACTGCTAGCTGCAGTTCAGCAGATCGAATTTCACCGGCTCAAGGTTGACNNNNCAAGGGGACACTCAAGTTCAGAATCCTCAGAGTATGCAATTCCCCAATTAATCAACTTGTACTCCATGGTTATTATTTAAAAAAAAAACATTTGATCTGACATGGCTGACCTCTTTGTTGCTATGGCATTAAACGAATATAAACAATACGGATATGCATATTTCCAAATGCAGATACACACTCAGATGGACATATACTTCAGCAAACTGCTTATGCTTTAATTTAAGAGCTGAAACAGATTTGCTTTACCTGACATGTAAAGTAATAATATTTCCCGAAGGCGTTGGTAGGATAGAGTTGTGAAAAATTGTTATTTATACAGTTGAATAATAATCAAGATCACTTACGTGGTAGCCTTATAACAAAGGAATTGTGTGGCACTTACTATAATTATGTTTGCCATGTAGCCCTATACAAATGAAGTAGGAGTTATAATAATTGCCTTTCAGTTTAGTAAATGAGTAGGATGTTCACAAGCCCATTTCTTTGAATACCTTCATAAATGTAAAAAAAAAAAAAAAGCTAGGCATGCATTTCTATATTTTCAAGTCCATGCAAGTTGCTACATCGTAGATTGGGTCCTAGTGTCTTGGAAAGGGAAAAGCAAATTTGCTAGATTCATATGCGTCTGGCAACTTTCTAAACTGACCTTGGGACAGCAATAATTTGTTTACAATAACAGCATTATATAAACTGCTGACTGTTTTTTTTCCCCCTCAAAGAAACTTCATGTCCTAGATAACGATTTATCTGGTATTATTTTCTCCATTGGCTGCTCTTCCTAGTCATTGAATAGGGTTACATTTCACTAAACAACCAGCAAATGCTGTTGTTGAGTTGAATTGGATGCCCAAGAGTTGTTCATAATTTCATTTGGCCAAGATTCTTCCCTTTCTCCCCATTGCCATGAGGAAGAGGAATATAGGGAGAGGAGAGGAGAGGAGA
>JANHFM010006278.1:103394-113608 GCA_032468115.1 Grayia smithii | reverse complement strand
GATATATAATTTGATGGTACTACTCCAAAAAAAAGTGGTGTTATTAGCTACTTTTAGAAAATACACTTTTCCCAAAAGATTTCCACAATTTTGGCCATTACTTTATATATATGTATATATATAAAGTATATATATGTGGGTATATATATATACCCACATACTTTTCTAGATTTCTTGTTATTTCTTTCTTAAAATATCTCAAGCTGTTGTACCATTCAGTAAGAAACAATTCCAGTAACTGTGGATTGATTGTTTGTGTATGTGTGTTAGATTAATGCACATGTCAGTGTAATTACAATGTGCCCATACAGAATTGAAGTGCCATTCGGCTAGTCTCTTGAAGAGATTGTCTCTTTCAAAGGTTTATAAACTTTACAAGAGATCCAGAAAGTTCACTGTTAAATTACAGTGTCAAAGTGGGAGAGGAAAGAATAACAGAACAATAAAACTAGAGGTGAAAGCGTATTTAGACTTCTTTAAAACAAACGGATCTGCTGTTTTTGAGACACAGTACATGTATAATTCTATTCCTCAATTAAATGCATTTTTTTTTAAAAAAAAATTCTAAGCCGTGTTTTAAACACGATGATTATAACAATCTGAACAGGCTGACAGCCTCTCTCTACTCTTAGATTTTAGGAAATCATGCCAGTCCCCACTAAAGAAATATATATCATTGCCCGAAAGCATCATGATAGAAAATACTTCTCTCGGTCTATGATAATTACATGTCTTTTTTCACAGAGCTATTTGAATTTAAGAAAGGAGCTCCAAAGATCGTATTATTTTTAAATTACGTAGCACTATCATATAAGTTCATTAGAAAGTACATAGCACATTACTTTTGTTGATATTGTTCCATCTTGTTCAAAGAAGGAAAGAAGGGGGAGAAATGTCTATTCCATACTATCTAACAAACTCATTTCTGATTGTCATTTTTTGGCCCATTGCTTTATGGACAACATAGTTGCAAATTGTTGTTTCACTCCCAAGAAATATGATGCTAATGACTGAGAAAATTTGGGAGGAAAGAAAGTGTATTTGAGCTATCTAATTCTAAGAAATTAGTATATGAAGATAATATATATGTATTAAGATAATTTCTTGATGCCATTCTGATTATGCTTAGTTTTAGAAGGGAATTGGTAATGCACTGCAGTGTGGCAAAGGCTCTTATATTTTTCCTATCAATTTGCACTCAATTAGATGAAAGAGAATTTGCTGTCAAAATTTCTTTCAAAGGAACATATTAACTAGATTTTTTGCAGCTGAAATATATCCATCCATAGAAGACAGCATTACCAGGATGAACCACTTCCAACAAAAAAATAGTTTTAAAAATATATTCAAGAAAAGTTTTCTTTTCTCTTCTTTTTTCTCTCCTCTCCTCTCCTCTTTTCTTTCCTTTTCCTTTTTTCTTTTTTTTTCCTGGCTGACAAATAACTTGAGAATAAGGTAGAATAGAAAGATCTTTTGGACAAGGAAGTTAACTTTTGAGCAATTGCAAGCCCAGTTTTGGCACAATATTAATAAATATATTTGGATTCAGAATAGCCCAATCTCCTAGATTTCTACACCTAAGTATCTCACCATAAGTGGAATATATACAGGTAACAAATGGAAGGATAATTTGGGGGATCAATCTCCTTTTGTTCCTGGAAGAAAAGGAGCAAGTTCATTAGAAAACAACGCTTTTTTTTAGTATCCAGTGGAATGCCAGGATCAAATGAAATTCACTATCCATCTAAGGGTCTAACTCTAAAGAAACTTAAGTGTTGCTGAAACGTGGGCAATAGAAAAAAAGACACTTTCTCAGTACAGAAGAAATCAATAGGGCTTTTTGCTCCCCTTTCTGAAAGCTTATTTGGTATAGGCACTTCCTCGGTGAAAACAAAATGCCTTAGCTAATCAATTCTGAAAAAGCCAAAGACTAAACCAGAGGAATGGTGTGCTCTGCATATAACTCACTAAAGATATGAAGCAATTTCTAGGGGGTAACCAGAGAAAGGTAACATTCTTGTATTGCTATTCACATCCACACCTGAACTAAGTGAAGAGAGTACGCTGATGGCTACCATAATATTTGAGAGTGGTCTTCCACTCCATGCAATGTGCTCTGTGTATGTGTGTGTGTGTGTGTGTGTGTGTGTGTGTGTGATAGAGAGACAGACAGACACAGACAGACAGACAGACAGACAGACACAGAGAGAGACAGACAGACAGACAGAGTCAGACAGACAGACAGACAGACAGACAGACAGACAGACAGAACGTACAGTGGATATTCCTTTTCCAAGTGAATATATCTGGATCATTAGACAGAAAGCAATACTGGAAATTTCTTGGTCACTATTGTATTTGCCTATGAGATCAGAATAAAAATCTAGTATCTTCAAGATGAAGCTTGTGGTACTACTACAAGGACGCAATTTGCGTAATCCTGTTTGTTACAACTGTTCAACATTCCAACATTTTTTTTTAATGGCCTTATGCTTGTTTAGGACTAAAGCCATGTTGGCAGTTTGGAAGATGTTCCTTCACTCTTTATCATTAGGGGAAGAAGAACATCAAGGCATGATCTTGAAAAACCCAGAAAGTCAAATGACTTTTGAAAGTTGTGCTTCGTTACAACAGTTTTCAATATAATAAAAGCCAAATTGCAATCATATGGAGTAAATGTAAGAAAGCCAAGGCAGTGCTGGCAAATGCTTCAAGGATCTTTAAAGAGTTGTTGATAAGAACTGACTAATGGAAGTACACCACTTCATAGGAAGGCCAGTCAATAGGAAGAGATGTAGATGTGGAAAACTGGAGATCCTAGGTGTAGCTTTCTAAAGGGATAAATTTGCAAGACTGAACAAACTCTGGAATGGACATCCATGTGTGTGAGTGAGAAATCTGCATGAGCGCACAGATACGTTTTTGTGATAGCTAAATTTTAGGAAAAAAAAGTCATGCTGTTAAAAGCTGCATATTGAAATAAGAACTCATGTGGAGGCAATTCCTGCTGTAAAATCCTGTACTGAGGACATTTACATACCAAAGAGTAGCATCAGAGAGATTTATGTGCAAAAGATTTCATAGGGAATTTACCTGAACAACTAGTACATTAGGAAAAGTTGCAGATAAAAAATGTGATATTATAGGGAAATCTGTAAATATAAACTGACACATACATTTTTCAGGGGAATAAAGTAATCCATAAAAAATGCCTAGTTGGAAACACAGACAGGAAAAAGTACCAATCCTATCTGCTCAAGAAAGCTTCCCCAAGCCACATGGAAGTTTAACAGCTATATATCAAGTCAAAATTTAATATTTGTTAACTTGTCCCTGTTGCTCAATCTTTATTCATTAAATTTGTATTTCCTTACAGTTAAAGAATCTCAACAGTGCACATCAACACAGTACAATAAATATGATAAAGCATATATGGAAACCAAAGAATAGCAGTTAGTCTGATGATCTCAGCTGTTTCTCCAAAACCTCTGTGAAATAATTCAGTTTTTAATTATTTGTAGAAAGCCAATGAAGTGGAGTCAGACTAAATGCTACTTCAAACTGCTGGGGCATATAAAGAAATGGTCCACCAATGATTTTCCATTCTGTTCTATTTCATAAAAAGAAGAAGTCACACATCAACATACATAACCATAGATTCACTGCCTGGATTATCAGATTACCCTTTATTCAGGAGAGTGCATACATCTATGGTTGTTTTCCATTATAGAGGGGCCAGGAAGTTATCGAGTCAGCTTACTTGTAATAATAAATCAGAAGAATGATTCATAAGACTCTTAGGTTTAGCAATGTTATATTAATATGTATTTAAGCTAAACATTCTGCATTATTTTCACAAAACATTAGAATTCACTAAATCTACAACAATCAGTGCTAATCCAGTAGAGTATCCATAAGGGCACAAAGTGTACATGTCCATGTAACTACTTTATAGTTATCCCTACTGTACTGTACTCAGATTCTTCTTGATTAATTTATCTTCCCTGATCCCTTACCATCCAGATGAAATTCAGCTTCCGCTTCAATAATTGTAGCTAACTTGGTTTTACTGAGTTTTGTATTTGGGGTTTTATTTCCATAAGCCCTGTAGCATCACAATGAGTGAGTTGTGTAGCCACAATAAATGAATGAATGAATGAATGAATGAATGTTTAAAGAAAGCACTGTAAGTCACTGTATCATAGGCTGATAGTTATTGCTATGTAAAAACAGAAAACTAAACCTGATATTAAAGGAAAGGAAAGGAAAGGAAAGGAAAGGAAGAAGAGGGAAGAGGAAGAAAAGATGGCAATAGAGGACTTCTTTTGTAGAGCAATAAGACTGACTTGGTCTTGGGAAATTTATTTATTTATTGTATTTATTTTGTCAAGCATGTATGAGAAAACAAGTGTAAGTATAAACATAACATAACATATAAACAGGTATAAGTATATATATATATAATAAATGAGTATGAATAAATTGGAACAGTAGGACAGGTAGGCACGCTGGTGCGCTTATGCATGCCCGTTACAGACCTCTTAGGAATGGGGTGAGATCCATAGTAGACAGTTAAGGTTAAAGTTCTGGGGGTTTGAGAATGTAATAACTGAGTCAGGTAGTGTATTCCAGGCATTGACCATTCTGTTGGTGAAGTCGTATTTTCTACAATCGAGTTTGAAGCGGTTCATTTTAAGTTTGTATCTATTGTTTGCCTGTGTATTATTGTGGTTAAAGCTGAAGTAGTCATTGACAGGTAGGACATTGTAGCAAACAATTTTGTGTACTATGTTTAGGTCAGACCATAGAGGTGGTATAGTTCTAGGTTGTCCTGGTCCAAAATGTCAAGCCTGGTGGCATAGAGATGGAATGGACTGTCTCTATATTCCTTCCCAATTCTTACATTCTGCAACTCTATGATTCTATGAAGTATCATCACTGGGAAGGGCATTGAGAAAAGTGTCCCTCCTTTCTTAGCCACAAGCCTTTATTTTTTTAGAATTAGATACCTAGAGAACCACTTCCAGAAGGAGCAGCAACAAAACTGTGTGCTGTGAAGGTATTCACCACACTCATTGAAGCTTTTCTACTTCACAACTTCAAACAATGACTTCTGAGTTTGACAAGGAAGCCGGACTAGAGAGGTGTTGAAGTGAATACTGCATCTATTAAAGAAACAGCTGCCGGAGGATATATGAAAGGACTGCAGCCTTAGAGAATGATTGACTAGCCTCACCTTAGAGCAACTCAGTCTCTTTCTCTTTGTCAGCTCCCCAAAAATCCAAGCAACTTCCTGTTAACCAAACCCTTTAAAGCTTGGCTCAGGATCAGAATAGAACAAAGTTCCCTCCCACCGAAAAGGCCTATTTGCACACCATGCCATATGTCAGTTGAGTCAACTTCCATCCTCCACAATCTGACTACAAAGGTGTGAAGGGATGCCTGGAAGTTTGTGACTGTGTAATGCAGAAGTGGTGTGCAGTATATACTCGGCTGCCACAGTTTCAGATTGCTGTCTCAAAGCAAAACTTGTGACATATGTTATCTTTGGGTTTTCAAATGTCTCACAGCAGCTTTTGAAGACGTGTTTGAGAATGAGATACGGGCTCCAGGCAACAAATGGTTTGGGCAGCACACCAAATGGAGCATATGGGACATGGCAGAATGTGAGAGCAGAGGTAGAAAGCTCAAATCTTAATGAAATGAGGGATTTGTGGGTCTTTTTAAAGAAGAAGCAGGTCTGCCAAAAACTTTTTAATGTTTATATTCTGAAATTTACTCTTTCAATTTCTCTGAAATGATCTCTTTGTAAAGGGCTAGTAACCAAAAAGCTCAGTACGCATTTGAAGGAAATTAAATAAATAACTTGGATATTCCCATTGCTAAAAAGTTAGCTTACATTAGGGTGGCAAAACTGTATCAATTAAAATATAGAGTGCTGCAAGGGCTAATAATTTCATAGTAACTAAAAAGCCACTGATTAATCATATTTATTTATATATGTGTGTTTTGATTTGTTAGATCTGCAACCAATCTTTCTTCCATGAGCTCAAATCAGTGAGGATAAAATTCCCATCTCTCTTCTAGAATAATAAACCTGTGAAGTAATATAAGCTGAGGAATAGTAAACATTTATAGCTGTGGGTGAATTAGATTTAGCACTTGTCCTTTGGATGAGGTATAATTATATAGTTTTAATATGCTGTCTGATTAGAAAGAAAATGACAATTAGAATGGATAAACAATATAGTTATCAATTAAGCTTCATGGTAATAAAATTAATAGAGTACAGTGGTGCCTCTTCAAATATGTGCAATAGTATGTGGAAATGACCTTGGAAGACATAGAAAGATGCTGGCCAGGCAATGATCAGACGTGGAAGGAGCCTGCAGCTGGACAAAGAAAGAAACTCAGGAAAGGATCCTTCCTAATTTGTTGTTGTTAGTTGCGAAGTTGTGTCCAACCCATTGCGACCCCATGGACAACGTTACTCCAGGCCTTCCTGTCTTCTACCATCATCCAACATCCATCTATCATCATCTATCATCCAACATCTTAACTCACTTGCAACAATCAAGTCCATTGGATTATATACACTAGCAGGATATGTAGGAGAAAGAGAGGCAGAATCAAGAGAGGAATCAGACTGGAGTCTTTCCATTCCCACAAATGGCCCAAGTCCAGTCTGTCTTGGATTCTGTTAACTCTTATCTAGCATCAATTTAGTACTGACTGATAGTTGACTAGATTCTGTATGTCGTTGTTGTTAGTTGCGAAGTCATGTCCGACCCATTGTGACCCAATGGACAATGTTCCTCCAGGTTTTCCCATCCTCTACCATCCCCTGGAGTCAATTTAAACTCACGCCTACTGCTTCAGTGACTCCAGCCAGCCACCTCATTCTCTGTTGTCCCCTTCTTCTTTTGCCCTTAATCGTTCCTAGCATTAGGCTTTTCTCCAGTGAGTCCTTCCTTCTCATTAGGTGGCCAAAGTATTTGAGTTTCATCTTCAGGATCTGGCCTTCTAAAGAGCAGTCAGGGTTAGTTTTACAAAAAAAACCTAACAAACCATAGTTTTGTAAAATGTGCAAAGTCAACCCATCTCTATAGCTTGAATTTAGGGAGAAGAAATCTTGTTTCAGAAAACCAGATAGTGAGAGTGACATTTTTTAAAAAGAAACTATATTAAAGATTTCATCATTCTGGTTTTCCAAAGTACTAAAATCCAGAGACAGCCTTATGGATCAAGAATTTCCTTTACTGCACACAGTTGTCCTTTATGCCCAGATGATGAGTACAAAGGAGATTCTCCCTGCTTTAATCATTGAGTGATAAGGTGGCCTCTGTACATTGCACATTAAGTGAATAATGTATATTTGCAATCTTTGGAAACTTAATTCTTTTCCTGAGGCTAGTTCAAGATTTTAAAGATAAGTCAGTCATACAATAAAGATGGGTAATAATTTTTCTTGTAAGAGTAAATAATTGGAAGCTGCACAATGTACCGAGAGAAGATGGGGTCAGATACAATCGTGTCAGTAATGCTCTGTCATTCTGTTACCCATTTTTCTCTCCTTCTCTTCTTCCTTATCATACTACTTCTTAACATTCCCTTTTAGCTCTCTCTCCTTCCTCCTCACACAGAATGCAATAAGGGAAAGGGACATTCCTCTTGCGAGAAAATAGATTGCTAGCAAAGGGCTTCTGAAATTAGACTGAGGACCTCCTGTGGCCCAAACCTGTTGCTCACCCCATCATACAATGTGCCAGACATCAAGAAAGTTGCATTATGTAGCTAGGCATGTGGTGAATTGATAGTCTTGCTGATTTATTTACAAACCATACTTAGCTGTAAAAAAACCAAAACCTTTATTTCATTTTCAGAAAATTTGCAGGAATGTGATGGAATAATTATGGCTCAGTTTCAAGATGAATGTGCTTGAAGCAACTGCCTAATCACTTAGCTGTAGGATTAACACTACACAGACCCACATATGATGTGCATTCTTGCTATTCCAAATAGGTTACGTAAGTTGGCTAAAGACGTAATATGGAAATATGGTCGGCAAAAATCCAGAGCACTTGCCTCCAAAGAAATACATTTTAGATTGGGATTCCAGATTGTATTTTACATGCAAATGAATTATCCATATATTTATTCATTGTGCCAAATTAATCACACATGGCAGACCCTTTGGTGCCTCCTACTAGACTAAATATAAATATTCTTTTACCTTTGTGGATAATCGTGAAGAGAAATGAGCATAAGCTCTTAAGAAACTGGATCTCATCAAACCAGCTGATGAATTTGGAACCCTGCCAAGCACCAAGCATATGAATTGGTTTGAAATTAAAGATGGCTCCTAGCCATCTTATACCTACAAAGTGTTGTGCAACCTGAAACTCTTTTGTACATAAATTGTACGGCTGTGGTGTCTTACATCTGGAGCTTAGATTTCTTGGTTAATGTCAAAAAAGACATTTGCTTCGTCTGTGTGTGTCTGTGTACATATGCACACACCATATATATGAAGTGGAAAGGATTCTAGGTCCCTAGTGGAGAAAAAATTATAGACCCTACAGACCAAAAAAGGACCCTATCAAAAAAAAAAAACACATCCTAAGAACACCCTAGAGGATCTCCATATGAGAACAACTTCAGAAGGACAAAAGTTCACTCATTGTCATCACAAGCATTCAAGTCAATTTAATTCTTCCATCGGGATGTGGATCTGCTAAAACAATATTGAGAAACCAATTAAGCTATTGGTTGAGGATCGCATGCTGTCTTAAGATACAGAAAAGACAATAAAAATTAATATATGAAAGAAGCAGGTCAAATATTAAATATTTCAGGATACAGATATGCTTCTGATACTATTCTGTAATTTTATTTATTTTATTTATTTATCGCATATATATGCCGCCCCATCTCCCGAAGGGCTCGGGGCGGCTCACAGATAAAAGACATAACAATAAATTAAAACAGAATTAAAATAAATGTGATAATTACACTACCCCAATTAAAACCATAAAAATATAAAATACAATAAAAAACAATTAAAAACTGTATCTGCTTTACCTCAACCAATTGTTTTACAGAAGCGATGGAATTACAACTCCCATTTCTAGCCAGCAGATAGAAGCTGGAATACCTGTATACTACAGTACTAGTTTGAGAAAAAACTTATTAAACTGATGGCTGTACAACTGTTAGCAACTGAACGTCTACCAATAGTACACTTTGGATGGAAAAAGGGAAAGAGTGGATGGACTGGAACCTTGTGAGGGGGAAATGCCTGGGACATTGAAAAGAGTCATCTTACACTGTAGTATTTTGTCCCTTTCTAAGAGACATCCAGGTTTCAAACATTGTGACAAAACAACATGCAATCAAGAGTTGTTGGAAACTGGCAGAAATGCCCCGTTTTGGTCACTTTGCTGAAAGAACACATCAGAAAAAGGAAAATGAGATTTTGGGGTTGTAGAAAGTTGGGAAGGAAGCATCTGCAGACCTGTGGCTTCTCAGGAGACGCACCAGGGCTTTAGCAATGACCCCCACTTCAGCCTTGGGAGCAAGATGGAAGTAGAGCTGAGCAACCGACATCACCACCTGAAAAACAGAGAAGGTCATTGTGACACAAGCTGGTAGAACCACCAAGATGTTTCCCTGCTTCCTGTAGCCACCAAAATGAAAGAAGGCCATCAAAGAAGAATCAGCTGGATGTAGAACATCCAAAATCCCCAAATGCAAAGAATCTGGGATGGAGAGCAGACCAGTAAGAAAAAAAGAAAATACTCTCTGGAAGAGGAGAAACACCAGAAATCATCTGTTCTTCTTGCCCAAAGATCTTAAGGCCTAAAATTTGTGTCACAGTTCTCAACACTCGGGATGGATGCCACCAGGTAACTATCCTTTTTTCACAGAATAAGGTTGCTTCACTTTAAGCTTTTCAAGACTGAGAGAAAAGTAAGAGCCATGGTGGCACAGTGGTTAGAATGCAGTATAGCAGGTTAACTCACTGCTCACTCCAGGAGTTCGATCCTGACCGGCTCAAGGCTGACTCAGCCTTCCATCCTTTCAAGGTAAAATGATAAAATGAGGACCCAAATTGTCGGGGGCAAGAGGCTTCCTTCCTTCCTTCCTTCCTTCCTTCCTTCCTTCCTTCCTTCCTTCCTCCCCTCCCTCCATCCCTGTGGTTGGAATGCAGTATT
>JANHFM010006277.1:37663-50984 GCA_032468115.1 Grayia smithii | reverse complement strand
GTATATATACCGTACTTATCATAATTTATTAATGTTTACAGAACCTTTATAAATCTGATCTTGAATGGCTCCGTGGCTGTGGTTGGATTCCATTAGATTCGGTGGATCATCGGAGAGTAAAGAATGCTCAGGAATTAATAAACAAGGTAAATTATTGTTTTGCTCAATAATTTTGTACATTCATAGCAGCATTCTAGACTTTCCCCAGAAGATAATTATGGTTATGTCATGCTTTTCTACAGAGAGTCTACATAAAGGAAGCCATTGATAATTTTGACCATTTCACATCCGTTGAAGACACTCCAGATGTGGTTTTGGCAAAGGCAAACTCGATCATGCAGAGTGACGTAAGCATTTTTTAAAACAGGATGGCTGCAATAGGTGTCAATGTACAGCATATGTGTCCCTGTGTGAGAAAATATGTATTTTCGGATGCCATACAATAAGTTTGTGATTGTTTTGCTTGATCATTGTATATAGTGTTAATTATTCAGTAGATTGAAAATTAAATTAATATAGTATTCTGTAATGCAATATTATTTTTAACAAAACCTATTTTAACAAAAATATTAGGATAGTTACATATAACATAAGTGCTCAACAATGCTTTTAAAAATATAATCCATGTTTGAGGCTAGAATAACTTTGTGAAGTCTGTGTTAATGACAGAATTCCTGGCAATGACTTTGTCTATAGCGTTAGTGTCTTTCATACAGAAAAGAAATGCACATATAAAGAAGTGATAATACTTTATAAACTTCTAAAAATTAGAACAAATTCTATATAGTGCTCTAAAATACTCATCATTCTAGACAGCCAACTTATCAAGTTAGCCTTAAAATTCAACCCGATGTCTGAATTTTTTGTCTTGCCTTTCATTTTTCTGTTTAGGTGAAATACAAAGAAACCTTTAACATTCAAAAAGGCCACTACATCGGTTCTGATGACACACCGGCCTTAAGTCATTCCAGAGAGATGATAAAACTCTACAGTGATGTAAGTTATCTTGTATTTTGTATCATGTAAATTCAAGATCTCTTCTATTACTAGGAAGAAATTTAAGCTGGGGAAGCATATTTTTGATGCAAATGCCTGTTGGAACTTCACTTTTCCCCGAATCCTGCATCCCATACTATGTCTTAATTCTGAACCAGCAATTACTTTCACAATAATTTAAAGTACTAAATACTATTCATTGATACTATTTAAATTTACAGTTTAGATAAAATCAACGTAATACATTTTTTATGGGCTGGAGTAAATTTTGTTCATGTTAACTGTGCATATATATTGCTGGATGCCTTTTCCTTCTTCAAATTAGTTAGTTTACTTTATTGATTAACCCTTGGGCCATATCAAAGTACAGAGTTCCAGATGCAAATTATTATAAAATTTGATAAAAACAAATATAAAATTTGTATAAAATACAATTTAAAATGAAATTGGAATAAAATATGATTTGAAATTGGAATAAAACACAGTTTAAAATGAAATTGGAATAAAATACAATAATTTAATATATCCTTGTTCAAATGATTATCTAGCTATGGTCTTTCAAATAGATTATTAATCGTGATAGATCTAAAGAATCTGCAGGCCAAAGATAGAGAAAACAAGATGTACAATAGAGTTGCTGACAGATCAATAAAAGGAAATCAATTTAGTCAAGAATGAAGTCTTCAGCAGAGAAATTTCTTTTGAAGAAAACTTTATATTACACGGTCCTTCAAAAATATATATGAAAGAATGAAAAGAGAGTACACTGAGACTCTGGACCCATTGTGGCTCCTGAACTCATTTATGTACAACTTTTGGATTCCTCTTCAATAATGGTAGAAAAGTCCTACCATTCTAAGGGGAAAGGAATATACAAGTAATCCTTGACTTACGACCACAATTGAGCCCAAAATTTCTGTTGCTAAGTGAGACATTTATTAAGTTTTGCCCCATTTTATGACCTTTCTTGCCACAGTCATTGAGTGAACCACTGCAGTTGTTAAGTTAATAATGCTGTTGTTGTTAAGTGAATTTGGCTTCCCCATTGACATTGCTTGTCAGAAGGTTGCAAAAAGGTGATCATGTGACCCCAGGACACTGCAACTGTCATAAATATGAGTCAGTTGCCAAGCATCTGAATTTTGATCATGTGACCATAGGGATGTTGCAACGGTTGTAAGCGTGAAAAAATGGTCATAAATCACTTTTTTCAGTGCCATTGTAACTTTGAACAGTCACTAAGCTGTTGTAAGTCAAGGACTACCTGCATAATGGTAAGATAAGCTGTAGTATATCAGAGAGTGAGAAAAGCAGAAGTAGGAAGAGACAGAGAGAAATAATATTCCCACTAAAGACAGGGATTTTGTTTTTTTTAAAAATGTGGGGCATCCACCCAGTTTACATTATCATCCCTCCTATTGCAGACTGGTGTTTCAAACTGGGAAAAGGACCCTGCTCTTGCTTTAAGGCAGAGGTGGGGAAGGATGGACCCTTTATGACTTCTGGACAGCATGGCTGTCTCAGGAATTCTGGGAGTTGAAGTACACAAGTCATAAAAGGGCCATTGTTTCTCACCCCTGCTTTGGAGGCACTTGCATTTTGACTCTTTGAAACTTAGTTCATTAAATCTAATCTGCCATTTTTGTCCCTTCTAGTACGTATACAAGGATGCTTGGGAATCAAAGAAGGCTTATGGATACACTTTGCCTCCAGATTACATCCCAATTGTTGGTGCCAAACATGCCGATTATATTAACAGCGAGGTCTGTATGAGTTTTCTTTCGGTTATTACTTTTATGGGATTTTTTTAAAAAAAATACACCTCTAACACTTTCTTTATTTGTCCTTTTCAGCTCAAATATAAAGCAATATATGAGAAGCTAAAGGGCCATTATCTGGCGGGGAAACATAAAAAAGACTTCCCAAATGTGCTTCATTGTCTTGCTTTCCAAAAAATGCGGAGTGCGGTAAGGAGTTATTTGTGGCTTTTCTTGGATGGTAATTCTCCCAGGAATTATAGCAAGGAAGCTGAATACAGGTAGTCCTCGACTTATGACCACAATTGAGTCCAAAATTTCTGTTGTGAAGTGAGACATTTGTTAAGTGAGTTTTGTCCCATTTTACGACCTTTCTTGACACAGTTGCTAAGTGAATCACTGTAGTTGTCAGGGCTGCCTCTGTCCATTTCCTAGGGGGGAAAATCAGCAGCTCCATAGATTTAGAGAAAAGTACTTTTACTAGGAATGAATTAAAAGCAAGAAATTCCAGGGAAGCTCAGAGGCAAAGCGTGGGAAAATAGCAACTTGAAACAAGCTGTACAGCCCAACTCCCTTGTAGCTAGGCAACCAGAGGCTACTGCATACCAGAGCTAGCAGAAATGGCCTTGGGGAAATAAGCAAAATCCAGGTCGTAGTTGCAAAGCTGCAATGAAAAATTCTCCACTGATCCCTCCCCCCCTTTCTATGGCAGCAAGCAGAAGGCTAGCTGTCATAAATTAGCAATCCAGTTGTTAAGCAAATCTGACTTCCTCATTGACTTTGCTTGTCAGAAGGTCATAAAAGGTGACCACATGACCTTGGAACACAGCAATGGTCATAAATATGAACCAGTTGCCAAACATTTGAATTTTGATGACATGATCATGGGGATGGCTGCCAAGGTTGTAACTGTGAAAACTGGTCATAAGTCACATTTTTCAGTGCCGTTGTAACTTTGAATGGTCACTAAATGAACTGTTGTAAGTTGAGGACTACCTGCAATATAATGAGAGGAAAACATGTCTGATGATTGGGGATGAGAGTGCAGCCTTGGAAGACAATGAATGTGTGCTGATGTTGTGCTAACTGTGCTGCTCATTTCTGCAGAACAGTTCTGAATCTGACTTTGGCACAGTGGTGAAATCCAATCTTTTTTACTACCGGTTCTGTGGGCGTGGCTTGGTGGGCGTGGCAGGGGAAGGATACTGCCAAATCCCCATTCCCTCCCCACTCCTGGGGGAAGGATATTGCAAAATCTCCATTCCCACCCCACTCTGGGGCCAGCCAGAGGTGGTATTTGGCAGTTCTCCAAACTACTCAAAATTTCCGCTACCGGTTCTCTAGAACCTGTCAGAACCTGCTGGATTTCACCCCGGTATAGACTAATGAAAAGAAACACAGTAGCACATCTTTGCAATTTACCATTTCAACCAGTAGTGGCTTTCAATTTAGTTTGCTACTGGTTCACTTGTTCACGCATGCACAGAAGCATCCGGGCAGGCAGGCAGAGCCTGCCGCCGCTGCTGCTACCGGTTCACCCAATCCGGGGAGAACCAGTAGCAACCCACCACAACATCTCTTTCATAGTTGTACTGCAGCATAGAAACATCTTTCTTTCTTCATGTCCACAAAAACTGCAACTCCGTAGTTTGCAGCATATCTTTCAGAGTTCGCTCAGATAACTAGTCATCATCCTTCCTATACAAATGAGCTGTATATTCTGTGTGTTTATGATAAATTACTTCTTATTCTTGCTGACTAAACAAAAAGCTCTCAATGTAGTTCATTTTTACTGTATGTCTTCTATTCCCAGCTGTGCCCATTAGCCTTTTTGTCATGCATATCATTCAGCATCATCTTGTACTGAGAAATATCTGACAGATGACCACTATGAACTCTTTGTTAACTCATTCATCTCCAGATTGCTGAACAATCATTGGCATTTGAGTCGTATTGGACTAAACAGTAATGCTTATTTTCCGTAATGGCCTGATGACAGCTGTTTCCACAACAGCTCCACTCACATCTGGCTAAAACTCAGCCCGAAGCCAAACAATTCAACTGTAGCAAGTGTGCTTTTATCCAAAGCCAGAAATAAAACAGCATGTCTTCTCTGCATATCCAAATTTCCACAGACACCTATTTATTTATTTGTCAAGAACATATTAGGTAATATATATAAGTATAAGCAAGAATTGAATACATAAAATAGATACGAATAGAGGAGACATTAGGTCAGGGATGGTAGGCACACTGGTGCTCTTATGCACCATAAGTTTTATTTATCAAATAAAATTTAATCCAGAATGTCCTATTTGCACAATATGCTATCAACATGATAATGGGCAGTAAGATAAGCATGTCACTCACATTCTAAAATATGTTCATGGACTCACCTCATTAATGCAGCTGGATTAACTCTCAGTAGACATGGTAATGTTTGCAACTAAACCAATTCCCCCAATCAGTTAAATCCACCTCCCCTATGTTGTGCAAAGTAAATAGGATTTTCTGTCATCAACATCCATGATCAAAACAGGATCCTAAACTCAGAAATATGCAGATACAAAAAGCCTTTTTGTTTTCAGTTAGCTCAGTGCCACATAGAGTGAAAAGGAGGTGAGTGGATACAGCTCATACTGATCACCCCACCGTGATTTTTTAAAAAAAATGTATTTTCAGGTAGGACGGGAAAGCATCAGACCTTTGCAGTAGCATTTACAGAATCCAAGGATTTTCATTCTATTTGAATCCAGTCCATTCTTCCAGCTGTGTATCTGTTGACTTGCCAGACTTGCCCAAATATTAATTATAGATTCCAGTTAACAAGTCATCCGTAATAATGTGACAGTGCTAATGCTCAAAGGTATATGGATTGACTGTGGAGGGTCTCACTAGGTGTCCCATGACAGGTGAATAAGCATCTATTCTTGACATAAATTATCCCTGAATACAATGAAGTTAAAATGTAACTATGTTAGTCACAACATAGTATTTTGTTTCATGAAAAGAAATGAATTGTAAAGAAAAAAGTTCCCCAGTTTCTTGAAGAAAAAGTGAGAATATTATCATTGTTATGCTTAGAGAATCTTGTTTTTCAGAGAATCCTGTTTATTATGGTTGGTCACATACTGGATTTGCCTTTTTTTTCTACCTATCAAGATTTGAGATAGATAAATATTGTTTAGGGTTTCAATGATATCATCAGAGGATATAAGCTCTTCCAAGTAAAGCTTTGGTAATTTTGTCAATGCTTATGATATTCAAGTGCTGCTTCAGATGTTTTAGCATTGAACCTAAGTGCCCATTACTATTGCTTCTGTCTTTGCTTTCTTTTGTCAATGTCATTCTATTTCTATTTGGAGGTCTTTATGTTTTGTATTTTGTCCAGTTCTTTCTCTTCTACTGTCTCTAGGTACTACAGTGTCCACTATCCAGGTGGTTCACCTTTTCTTCGGCTTCTTTCCAGAAACAGCATTTGTTGTCTGTTGCTGTCCTCTCAATTCTGGCTTTATATGCATTTGTTCTTAAGGCTTGGTCTTGTGTACCACCACCCCTTTCAATTTTCCTCTTAACCATTGCCAGGTTTTGTTATTTGATTTCTCTGATACTTTTTATGTACTAGCCATTTAATAATTTGCCTTTTCAATTCTTCATGTGGTTTTTTTTATAGGCCAGTTTGGTCTCTCCAGTACTCAGTAAGCTTTCCTAGTATACTAGCTTCAGTGCATCTTCTTCACTCTAATGCCTTTTTTTCTTCTTCAACCATCTGATATACTTATAACATTCCACGCCCACCTATTTTGCTTGGTAAGAAGTGTCTGTCAACATTGCTGTGAGGAAGAAGGGTATGATTCATTGTCATGATTGCTCTGGTCTTCCTGTTCATGGCTTTTAGTTCTGCTTGAGTCCAGTGCACTATTCCAGATGTGTATCTAATGACTGAAATTGCCCATGTGGTAATTGCCTTGATGTTATGACCTCCACTCAGTTTGGACTTAGATCTAAAATACTCTCTTGATGTATTTACTTCTAATCTTTTTCTTGATTGGATGTTATCAGCTTGAAGAATGCTCATATATTTGTAATAATTGTTTTAATCCAAACTCTTGATGTTATTTCCATTGGGCATCTTTATTCTTTCAGATTTCACTTATTGCTATGGAGCAGTAAGATATATATATCTATATATGTACAGCTTTATGACTTAGTATCTGCTAAGCCAAAATGGCTTATGTGAGTTTCAGAAAAAGTTGTCGCTTCTTGAAGAATAACTAAATAAATTTCAGATATGAAGGAAAAGTGTGAAAAAATACAAATTGTACATAATTGTTGTCATAATCAAAGTACAGTATTAAAATGAAGAAAGAGTTACAGAAAATGTGCTGAATCTAAGAGGCAAAGTAGCATAAAATATTATTATAGTGTCTCCTTTTGAATTTGCACACATAAGGAAGAATAGCTGTTTCATCCATTAATACAAAAAATATATGCAGTGATAATTAGGGAATTTTCTCCTCCTTAAATAGCGTTCTTATCAAAGTGTGCCCCCTTTTCCTCTTGTTCCTACTACTTCTTCCAAATAAGGCAGATCGGTTGAGATTCTGTTTTGTAGTATAATCTCTTCATTAGCTATTCCACCTTTAAAAGAAAAGAAAATATACATTTACCATTCAGTATTTCTGCTCATATAACGTATACCAAATGTGATGAGAAGCTGTGCTATTCAGCACCTATTTCACACTAATCATGCCATTCTATTATTTAAAAAAGTTATTGCACCTGTTGCCAATTTTAAAAATGGTAGCAGACTGCTAAAATTTGAAATGGGTATACATACATACGCATACCCATAGCAAGAAAGAAAAACAAATATACACATTTTTCACAAAACTGAGAGTCCCTCAGAAGACAACATTTTGTAATGCATTCAAAAACCTACAATATAGTTATTCTTTTATTGACAGGCCAATGCTAAATGTAGCAGAAGAATAATCTTTCCTATCATTGTAGAACAGAAAAAAGAAGTATGCCTTAGTTTAGGATGCAATTCTCTGCTCAGTTACCTTGAAATGTATCTCACTGAATTGTCAAGAGTCCAAAAACCAAGAAAGTAGTGATTTTTTTCAAGTAGGTTTCTTTATTATTCCACACCTGTAGAAAGAATCCTGCCAAACTAAAGCAGAGTACTTTGTATGTACGTGAAGCATATACACTGATAACTACTAGGAGGGGCTGTTCTTACTCTGTTTCTCTCACACAAACTATCTGAACTGAATTGTCTTCTGGAATGCCCCCACTTCCTTCTGGGAATCTGGTCCACTACATTCTATCACAAAATTGAATGAATTTTACTGCTTGGCATAAGTGGATAAAAATAGAATATTAAGCAAGAGCAATATTTGTACTTGATTTGATCACAGCCAGTCAACTGGACTCTTTAGAGCATGGGTGTCAAACTCATGGCATCATGTTGTTGTCATGTGACATATTGTGACTTTTTCCCCTTCACTAAATCAGGGTGGGCATAGCCAGCGCATGACGCATCAGGCCTGTGGGCTGTGAGTTTGACACCTCTGGTTTAGACAATCAGAGTTTGGTTTTAAAAATCAGCGGTAAAAGAAACACTCATTAAATTTCCACCCGTTGAACAAAGATTATAAAACCCTAAGAAACATATTCTCAGTTCTAGTCTTCAGAATAACTTGATGCTATAATTTTATTTATTGTATGTGGATACATGATTGCATGTAAGCTTGCCAACATTTCCATGTTTTCCAACACTATTTCCTAAGAATACTTCTGTTTAAGTTATTTTCTGCAGTTCAGTTACCTATGTAGAAATAATATTGTATTAGATTCAGTTCTCAATATTAGATTCAGTTAAGTATATTAATGTTAACAATCAATATGATACTTAGTATAAGGTTAGCTTTGATAAATTAGGAGATATAAATTGAAATTTCTGTTCAGATGTCAAGTCTTATTGAGTAACCATACTATAGTCATTATCTCTTAGCTAGGTGGGTTTTTTAAAAAATATCATATATATCCAGGAATAGTTGTATGGCTTCTTCAAGTCCTAAATGGAATAATGAAATTTTAAAAAACCGTCATTAATAAATATATCCACATGCTTAAAAACAGATTACTGAAAACATGAAAATAAGACTTGCTTCAATCAATATTATATACAGTATGGATCAAAGAAAATATCAAATCCTGGAAAATTATATTCCCAGTAAAAGAGCAGTAGACTACATGACTTTAGCCACCTAAACAGAGCAAGGAAGCATGCAATTTAACTTTGATTTGCAATGACTCATTGCTTTTTTGAAATATAAATTATAAAACAGGAGGGGAAAGGTCATACTGTTGCCTTTACTCAAAGTTATTGATATAAGCCTGACATTAGTGACAGCTCCATTTTTCCTACAGCTTCTTTTATCATAAATTCTGTAGTTATATATTCAAGATGTCAGCCACACTACAAAAAATATCCTTAGATATCAACAATTTGTTCAACACAAACAGTTGTATTTTAGGTTTTGCCAAACTCAAGGTGAAATGTATTATATCAGGCAGTTATGAATTACTTGGCAAGAGCTGTTGGGGTTAGTTTTGATGATATAGTTTTGTAGTATTGTTGTGATTTAAAAAGTGCCAGAACAATGAGTCTTTGTCAAAGTTTTTTAAACTTCTTTATTTTCTTAGCTTTTTAAAAAAATCATTTAGGGATTCTGAAGCAATCCATTTAACTGTGGATATCTTAAATTCTCAGATGCTGCTATATTTTTCAGCCTGATAATCAGCCGCAGTATACCTTGCCCAGTGTACTAGAGCTTGGAAGAAACTTCAAGGTAGACCATACAAGTATCATACAGAATCTATGAAAGAAATCCTACATAATGTAACTGTGACATCTAGCCAAGAGAACTAGAAACTGTAGCTGCTGACCAATGAGCCATGTGCTATGCAGTCAGCTTTGAAGACAGGCACTGCCAAAAACTGTCACAGAATAATACCTATAGTTACTGTAATAATGGACTTTCAGTGCCCCCATTATGCTAGACTGCACTTCCAGACTGGGACTGCATAGCTATTCTCAGATCCACAGATGAACTGCAAAACATGTCTTCTTCAAACCCAAAGGACTACAGTAACAAGATAAAAAAATTTATAGTAACTGATCACCTTATTTGGAAATATTTTGGTCACATCAATGTTATCTTACATCGATTCCATTATATTGGACAAGGATTTGCTGGATCTTTTTTATGTATTAGATTTACATCTACATTCTGATTCAGAAGCTCAAGGTAATGTATATTAGGACTTCCTTTTTTCCCCGGACAAAACCTTTTAGGTAGGGTTAGGCTAAAAGAGAATGACTGGTCAAAGACACTTCTGGAATGATTGAAAATGGACTAGACTCTAGGTTTATGTTCTCCTAATCTTCATGGCTGGCCGAGGAATTCTCAGAGTTGAAGTTCATAAATCTTAAAGTTGCCAAGTTTAAGAAACATTGTCCAATACCTTAACCTTTCCATCCTATAGACTCTCAGCTAATAATTATTAACAACCACAAAATAATCAGTGTGATTCATTTCCATAACATGAAAACATTCTATGATTTTATCATCCCTGCTTCTAAAAATGGCTTGGGTAGAATATGTGCTAGGGCTAATTTATTTCCAACCTTATAGTCCAAATAAAAATCAAAGCTTTGCAACTGATTAACATAACATTTATAAGCTTGACTGAAAGGCTATATGCATATACAATATATATTATACAATATATGTTATGATTGTTTTAAATAAAATTATGGCCATATATTATAAACTTGATTTTTTTTACAAGCACAAACTAATTCTTCTAGTTGTTCATATTGAATTTCTGCTTTACAGTAGATATTACTCTTGAAACATAATCCTTTTACCTTCAAGAAAGCTCTCTATATTTTTGTAGCATTGCTGCTTCTAATGCATGTATCCAAAATTATTTTAATAGACTCTGTACCAGCACCAGGTCAATATATCAATACACCTGTGGTTTAAATCAATTTTTTGAGATTACAACATAGCTTGCAATGTTAGAAATCTCAATTCCGCAAACACTTTCCTTTGAATGATTATTTTTTGTTATGTTTTGCAAACTGAAAATGTATCTCTCCGCTAAGTTTATGGTGCCCTCAAATTACTGCAATTCTTTGATAGTATATCAGTAAAAGATTGTACTCATAGTGAAGTAGTTGTAAAATTCTTTCACCTAAATATTTATGTATTTATTGAAAATGTTTTATGGCACAATAATTCTTACTATAGGCAACTCATAAAAAGCAACAGTTTGTTTGTTTGTTTGTTTATTTACATTATATCATCACCAATCTCACAAAAACATGACTGGGCAGATTACAATTAAAAAATCCAGATCATAAAAACAAATTTAAAAAAGAACATAAACCTTTTTTTAAAAGATCCATAGTAAAATAAAATGTTTGAGAAGACTAGGAGAGAGGACCTTGATGTTATGTGCAATAGAGCCATCTCTCTGGGTCTCTATTCCTTTTATAATAATGACAGAAAAAAATTAACCATATCAAGCCATAAAAACCATAAAAATATAATCCATATAATATTGCAATTATAAAATTATAGCATCCCACACTCAGATTCCTGGCCTATTTCCACATACCTCAGTTTCCTGCCTCAGTTTCCACATGCACATAGGAACACTGTAGCTTTAAAAGTTAATATCAAAAGTAAAATGTGGATGTTATATGTTTTTTTTATTTTGTTTATTTCTTACAAAATTTACAAGATTGGCCAACAGTGGACTCTGGACATGCATACCATGTTTCTCTGAAAATAAGACCCTGTCTTATATTTTTTTGAATTCCGAAATAAGCGCTTGGCCTTATTTTCAGGGATGTCTTATTATTTTAGGGTGTGTGGAGGAAACCAGAGGAAATGGCGGAGACTGGATGCACATGCATTTAAATATTTTCAGGAGGGTTTATTTTCAGGGGTGGGGCTTATTTTAGTGCATGTGCTCAAAAGCCCGATTGAGCTTATTATCAGGGAATGTCTTATTTTAGGGGAAACACAGTAATACAATTACACTTTAATATCATCAAAGACAACCAATATATAAATACAAAAGCTAGAAGCTAAAATATAAATGGCAACGAAGCTCAGAAATTAAATAAACTTCAACATTGATGTTATGTATGCTGAGGATCAAGAATATTCTGTGCACTAAAATGAAAGGATACTTTGATTTCCATAATGGACAAATGGCTGCAAAAGTTGATGAAGTTAGCTAAATTGACTAAATTGACTGCTGTGATTAAAGAAAAGACTACAATTAACTTTGTTTCTACTTGGAAACCACTTTTGAACTTCCTGCTTGACGTAGAAAATATAGTAATAAAACTTTGGATTTTGTTGATTAGATACAGCTGTTATATATAAATATATTTACATAATAATATATATTGTTATAATGGATAGTATATATTATTATGTAAAATGGAAAAGTTGAGGTTGTATGTTATTATCTTTTGCAGCAAAAAGAGTGTTTTTCCCTTTCTTTTTCCTTTACCTACACCTTAACCCTACACTTTTCCTCTCTTTGTTCCCCTCCCTTATTTCCCCATTATTTTCTTTTTGTATTTGTATTTATGTAATTTACATTTTAATAAATTAATTAAAAAATTGAAAGTAAAAAAAATAAAAAATAAACTTCAGAGGAAGAAGATTTCCACTCAATGATCCCTAATCCTGGAGGAAGAGCCATGTCTTAAAGGGCTCTTCTAACAGTAATGAGAGTTGGGACCTTTATATATGTCAGAGAAGAGCATTCAGTAGGCAAGAGTTTTTGCTTGCTTCTGAATCCCTGTCAAACCTACCAGGTAGACCAAACAAGAAACATAATCAGATAAGCTAATTCTATTTTATTGTAAATCTACATCCATCTCCTGTACTACCCAATATACTATGGAGGGTCTCTTCTGAGCCTCTTGGCCTACCCACTATCCAGCTGTGCTCTATGTTTTCCCACATATCATTACAATCAGGGGTGGGTTCTACTTACCTTTACTACCAGTTCGCAACAAGAGCATGCGCACATTTGACATTTGAGCAAAAATACCTTCTGTGGAATTTTAAAATGCTATGATTTAGTATAGATATTTCAATATCCTCTGTTTAGTCACAGATATCTATTTCTCTTTTCTATAACAACCAAAACACTTACCCTGATAGCTGGATATGAGTTTTTATAATTGTTTCCAAATATGCTGATCAAGTCAATTTCTCTTTCCATTTTTGTTTTAAGGTATATGAAATTCTTTTATATGCAGCTACAAATAGCATAGCTTTGGTAATTATGTTTCATGTATCATACATTATTTTCTCATGCCAATAAAATATGTCATTGCATTGGTCATAACTAACAATTGGCCAATTAATCATATATATACTGTACATATTTCTATCTCTATCCATCTCCATCTCTATCTATCTGTCTATAGAGGGAGGGAGGGAGGGAGGGAGGGAGGGAGA
>JANHFM010006277.1:15022-27853 GCA_032468115.1 Grayia smithii | reverse complement strand
GAATAGAATAGAATAGAATAGAATAGAATAGAATAGAATAGAATAGAATAGAATTCTTTATTGGCCAAGTGTGATAATGTTAGGAACATGTTAGGAATGTTAGGAACATTCCATATTGTGGCAAATATGAAACTGAAAAGACAAATGTTTGCCAATAGGTATTAGATGGCCAGTTCTGTGGTGCAGAACTGTGGTACGTTTTATAACTTTAGCTGAAATAATACTACATTCAAGTGAACTGAATATAAATATTGAATGCATCTGTTTAATGCAGAGTTTACTATTCCAGGCTAGATCTCTGATATGTATTCTGAAAAGGCCTTTACTTTACAATCTATTAAATTCCATTCTTGAAAGTGATTACTTCAATATATCTTCTTAGGGTCACGCTGAATGTTCAGGCAGCATTCACTCAGTAAGTGTAAATAATTTCTTCAGTTTGAAATTGTGTTTTTTAAGATTTTTTTATTCATCACAAGTGGAAAAATGTCAAACATATACATAATTTGAGTTTTAAGCCTATTGTGGGGACTTTTTTTCCTCATCATACCATCTCTCCTATAGCATTTGCCTTAGAAAACTGGTTCTCTATAGCTGTAATAGAAGCCAGCAGCGTACAGCCCTGATTTGTAAGACACTCTTTTTTCAGAACAAGGATGGAAATATATATATTATTTGAATCAGTATATACACTATGCTTTTAAAATTAATAAAGAATGCTGAAGCATCAGTGACTTCTCCAATAAAGTCAAAACAAAAAGCAAAAATCCATGATTTTGGTCAGATCAGTTTTAAGGAACGTTGGTCTGTATCTTTAATTAAGTAATTGCAGAGATATACGTAGAGCAGGCGTGTACAACAAGCAGTTGCATGAAACTTGCTGACATTTTAAAAATGATCAGTATATACCCAACTGCTAAACATTGCTCCAAAAAGGATCTTCTGTCACCATCTGAAATTCATATTGCTCAACACCTCCAACACTTCCATCAAAATTACCAGCATTGCCATCACATTGCAAGCTGCCAAACAGTTGATTGGCATGCTAGCCATGATTATTCTTAATTTATCAATGTAGCTCTTTCCCTGTAGATGATGTGTAGGTCAACTTAGTGGAAAGTACAGTTATATTATTTTTATAACTTAAGTTTGCAGTCCAGTTTAGATGTTGAAGCTCTGTTGCCAGGAAAATGACATACTTGGGCTCATATAATCATTAATAATAGAGTTTGAGAGCCTTTTTATTTTTATAGAACAGAATTCAGTTATTTAATTTTACTGATCTATTATTTTGGAGGTGGTAAGTAAAATAAATATAAAGCATTGGTTTCAATTTCTAATAAATGTATGCCAGTTTTCTTTCTCAAAAATTTAAATGTTCAATATTTACACACTATAGCTTGTATAACAAAATCAGTTCTTGTTACATATGTACTCATTTCTACCCCTATAGAAGCATTTCCTTGGTTCTCCAGTTCATTCCATTTAGATTTCTTTTTCATTTTTATTATTACATGTGATGTATTGCTTTCAAAACCTAAATTTTTAATCACTATATTGCAGGCATTTCATAAAATTTGGGGTTTTCTGGTTTTCTTTATGATGCCATGTTATATTATTCTTGTATTTCTTTGTGAAAATATAGAACGTTATTCCAAGTAAAATGAAATATCTTTTTAAGGCTGTAGTTTTTGTTTTACACAAAACAATGTGCAGTTCTTATAAATATACTTTAAATTATGTGACAGTTCTTAGCTTGGATTCTCATGATACGTAACTGTCTCATGATATTATTTGATTATGCTTTTGTGTATACAGTGGTGTTCTGGAAATGATGATAATTGGGGAAGCTACAATGGACATTACTCTTTCTATACAAAGACAGTAATGTAGAATTTGGAACTAGAAAATTGACCATATTTTTTTGCCTGAATATGTTTGTCAGTCATAAACATATGGAATTGTTTATGGCATTCCAAATATTTGGAATTGCTTGAACTTGCCTTAAAGTATCTAGGAAGGAGGAGGAGGAAGAAGAAGAGGAGGGTTAAAAGCCAATCCAATGTTAGTTTTTTCAACCATAATAAATAAACAGAATGAAGGTGAAGGATCTGTTCTCTGGATGATTGATTAGAACTATTGCTAGTTCTAATCTTCTTGTACTATTTATTCTTGGATTACAAACATCTTTTGTTCAGTCCAATAGCCATCACCCTTTTTCTATTGGCTGCTGCATAACAAAGGATTGTGGAAAATGACAAACTTCCAATCCGCTCTATCAAGTCAACTTTGTCTGGCATTTCTGAGATGCTTGGTCTACTGGATTTCTCATTACAGCTTTTATACACCTAGGCATACTCATATCTCCAACAGTAGTCTCTCCTAGTTGACTATTTTGTCTTCTTTCTTCTGGAAGCATCTCCAGAACCTGATACTTTTACTTTTTTATGAGATTGGTAACATGTGATCTTCATCTCTTTTCCTTTTCTTTCCCCTCTTTAAACATCCCTAAATCACCATTTGAATACTTTTGTATCCATCAATCACTTCTGTTCCTGCTAGTTCTTACATGCTCTTATTTAATATTTTAGTTCTTCTTCCTTGTTCTATAAAGAAACTTGTCTATATGCCACCAGATACACAGGGGAGAGATGGCTAAGTTTTTGGTGAGATGCAGAAAAAGCCACTTTCTCATAGGAAGCTTACAGAATGTTTTGTACTCTCTGATATTTATAATTCTTCAATTATGGAAAATTGGAATAAGGTGTGCTGTCATTGAGCCCTTAAAACAAAGGCAGAACATAAACTGACAAATTAAGCAAACAATAATGTTCTGTTCTCTGATTCTATTACTATTTAGGATGTTTGTCACTCCAAAACCATTCTGTTTCTTCTGTTTCTAAGATGACCAACATCAGTTGCCTTTTGTCCAGATGTTCACAGTAAAATACAAATAAAAAGGGACATTAGGACAGGGACGGTAGGCCTGCTGGTGTGCTTATGTACACCCCTTAAGTTTGTTATTTGAGATTCACACTATTATTTATAATGCAACACGACAAACACATTCTTTGACATATAATTTTGGAAAGATACTCACAATACAACACCTAGAATGAATATTGTCAACACCATTACATTATTGATTTCATACTAGCCACATGACTGCAGAAACATCTTCTGACAGTGCTGGGTCAACAGTCTTTAAACAGAGATCAGCACTGCCTCCTATAGTTGGCAACGACTAACAAAGTAAAATAACAGAATAATAGAAAAACAGAGTTGGAAGGGACCTTGGAGGTCTTCTAATCCAATCCCCTGCTCAAACAGGAAACCCTATGCCATTTCAGACAAATGGTTGTTCAATCTCTTAAACATCTGCAGTGTTGGAACACCCACAATTTCTGGAGACAAGCAATTCCACTGGTTAATTGTTCTCCTTAATTCTACATTGGTTCTAACCTTGATTAGTTTCCATCCATTGCTTTTTGTCCTGCCTTCAGGTGCTTTGGAGAATAGGTTTATCCCTCTTCTTTGTGGTAGGATTTAGATATTGGAACATTGTTATCATGTCACTCCGGTCCTTCTTTTCACTAAACCACAGAGACTCCTTTATTACATGATTACCTATATTTTTTGGTTTGTGTATTTTGGGAACTATGTAAAAGATGCCTCAGTGGGCTTTTTTCATTGATCTATTTTTTTATCCAATGACTTAATTCCAGTAAGTTAATGAATGCATAGCATTATGTGAATCAATACATCAGAAACACATTCTCACAGTTATGATAAATAGATGATGTATGCACAGGTAAATATATTTCACATAAATTGTATTATACAATGTATTATATAATTTATTGTATTTATTCATAATAAAATGTATATTAATTCAATTTGTCTGTTTTATTACAATAAATATTATTTACACTTCTGAAATTTGGCATTATAAATTCACCATATGTACTCTATAGAAAAGATTAAAATTTCCAAGGGAACCTGCAAAATGCTCTGGCATAATTATGTCTTTTTCCTATCACTGCATTTCTTGGCTGGATGCTTTTATATCACAAAGCCTTTTATATTACATACTCTTCTTTATTGTGGTCCCATATATCAAGCTGAGGGGATGATATACAGTCCCTATATAAGTTTGCCTGCGATTTCAGAAATGTGGCATTTTACTATTATATCAATGTTACCCGAATAACACCTCTTAAAATTCATTTAAACAATTGTTTGGTACATCATTGCAATAATGGCAGTGCTGGGATCAGAATGAATGAGTCAATAATATTTTTCTCACCTGTGCTACTTAATGTCATAAATCAGTTAGTTGAATTTCTGACCTTGCATTAATCTAAGGAAACAATATAGGAATTCATTCTTCCACCTGAACTCCTATCACTATAGTTTAGGGAGTAATTATTAAGAAACAGGAAATATGAAGCAGTGACTTTCTTTGGATATAAAGTATGCATATTACTGAATCCTGTGAAAATTTTGCAGAATAGTACAGATAAAAAACAGAGTATAAAATAAGTGGTGAACAAAGCCAGGTAGAAATCATAGTCATTGGCAAAACCACAGTCTGTGACCCATAATTTATTGATCTAATTTTAAAGTAGTTTACTGAAAAGAGAATGCTAACTCTCAGTGAAATTAAATGTTAATGATTGGTTCAATTTGAAGACCCAAAGTGAAATCAGATATATAAGAGAATAGATGGGCATGGTTGTCCATCTGGACAAAAACCAGTTGATGCCTGGATAAAATACCTGAATAAAAATTACTGTCTGTCCTTAAAACAGAAGTGGACATGTGTTTCTCTGCCTTTCCTAACAGGCAATTCAAAGCTTCAAAGAGTAATTAGTCTTAGTCTACTATAGGCAGAGGGAGAGAAACAAAAGAAAGAAAAGTGTTTGAAAAAGAGAATGTGAGAAAGAGACAATGGGAGAATTGTAGGCCCATTACTTGCACTCCTGGTTCTTCTAATCTTTAACATGTAGCAAATTACAGATTACTTCCAAGGAAATGTGGCTTTGGACAAAAATAGCTCTCCAGCCTTTTTTTATGACCAGTTGATTTTTATGAATGTGAATGACAATAACATATAGCATTAGGGCAGAGAACAGGTTGTTAAATTATTTGAATCCCACCACTGTGGACATTGCTTGTGGGCGTGACAGGGGAAGGATACTGCAAAATTTCCATTCCCACCCCACTCCAGGGGAAGCATACTGCAAAATCCCCATTACTTCCCCACTCCTGGGAGAAAGATATTGCAAAATCTCCATTCTCACTCCACTCTGGGGCCAGCCAGAGGTGGTATTTGCTGGTTCTCCAAACTGCTCAAAATTTCTGCTACTGGTTCTCCAGAACCTGTCAGAACCTGCTGGATTTCACCCTGACCAACAGTCTTCCTTACAGATCCAGCACTATATATATTAATAGCTGTATTCTTCCAGTTGCTGCAAGTGAGGGAACAAAAAAAGTTTTGGGGATTTCCTTTTCTCTGCCAACCTGTTATCCAAATCTGCTGTGAGCATTAGGGACAGAAGAAAAGATGGTATAGCAGAAATTATATGGAGAAAGAGAATATTGTTTAGATTGCTTCAGTCTAAAATTTTCATTGGGTATTGACCCAGTTATATTTCTCTCTTGAGCACTTCCAAGCCAATTGTTACTTCTAAATACACACATAAATTTTTACTCAGTTAACTGGATTGGGACAAACAGGCATTTAGTGATATAGGATTTATTGTAGAAAAACTCTCAAATGAAAATTCTATTAACACTACAATTAAGGCTCAAATTCTTGTATATGTTTCTCTTACTCATTGTATGTGAAAAGCTGGAATGGGTTCTCTTAGGAGAGGAATTTTTTTCTATCTTTTCCTTGTTTTGAAAATAGTCAGATATTATTAGGCTACTCACTTTGACCTTACCAGAATATTTCCAATAAAATTACCACATCTTGTATCACTGATATCAGTCTTCTGCATTACTTCTCCATCTTCTAACTTCAACAAATCACAGAAGTGAATTTAAGCTGACAAGCTTCCCATAAGTATAGTAAATGGGGAAGCTGGTAGGAATTTGAGAGAGGGAGGGAAGAAAAAGATGAAGGGAAGGGAGGGAGGGAGGGAGGGAGGGAGGAAGGAAGGAAGGAAGGAAGGAAGGAAGGAAGGAAGGAAGGAAGGAAGGAAGGAAGGAAGGAGAGACAAAGGGAAAGGAAAGAACATTTATAATTCTCCTACTAGCTTCCCACAGGGAAACTCACTGAGGAAGGCAGCAGAAAGTTGGGTCATTCCTATTCTCTCTGCTTTTTTGCCACATCTCTGAATTGATGACTCAGTAGTGCATTTAGTATTTAAATAAATACATAAACAAATATTAATTTATTTGTAGCAGAATAATTTCTGCAAAAGAGTAAGTCTATTCATGTTACAGGATTTCCTTCAGAGGCATTTGTTCTGTTAGAAATGAATTCTCTAACTTCATGATTTTTAGTCTTTGAGGAAATTGTCTGACTGTGATTGTATAATGCCATCATCACATCAATATTCTAATCAGCTGGTTTTGTTATCTCTATATTACATTTTATCATTTATAAACCAGCGCTAGACTTTAAAGATACACTTTAGAAACAGCATTGATACTTTTGAACTTCAATATTCCAACAGGAACTATGTAGTTCCTGACACTACATAGCAAAAAAAAAAGTGAATGAATATCAAACAAATCTACCTAAAGTTCTTGAACAAGTTCAAATTAAGATAGCTCAGACACTACATGCAAAGGTCTTGGTCTCTGAAAAGGTGTACAGTTTTTGAAAAGCAGGAATGAAAGAAAAGAGGGTAACTAGCAGCAAGATGGATGGGCTTAGTTATAGTGGCAATTGGTGTACCTTTACAAGACCTAAAGGACCAGGTTGGGCAGGTCTCCTAGAGAATATCTTATGTGCTGAATAAAAAGTGTGTGCTGACTTGATTGCACATCACAATTCAATCAAAAGCCAGAGCATTTCTGCAAATTGTTAAATCCATTTTCAGTACTGTTGTATTTAGTACTATATGAGTTTTTATTTAGTTTGAACTAATTTTCCCTATTCAGATTCAGATTGGGATCATAGAGCATCAGTTCCCTCAAAATCACTAGATGACTTTATTCATGCCTGAAAATCTAAAACTGTCATATTCAGTTAGTCCATTGGTCCATCTTTATTTATTACCTATGTGAATAATTTATATCCTGTTGTTCCACTTATTAGAGCAGCTGAAAGTAGATAGCAATAGCAATACAAGAACACCAATAAATCTATCATTAATAATTAAGCAATTAAAGTAATTATCTTTCATGCACACACATAAAACAATAGATTGTTTAAACAGTTTAAAATACTGAAATTATTATTTTTTTTTTAAATGGAGAAAATGCTTTCCCCTAACTACAAGAATATAGTAAGTTACTTTGATATGTTCCATTTCACTCAGTTTTTCAATTATATGTATAGATTAATAATGGCACTTGGACTCAAATTTCCATTACCAAGCAATGTGGTCATAAAGAGTGATGTAACATGGCCACATCACTTAGCAACAGCAATTCCTGCACTCCCCAGTTGCTATTTTTAAGACAATCCTGTACTTTTATTAAGCGCAGAAATCATATGGTCACTATCTACTGGCTTCTCCATCGATTTTACATGTAGGAAGCCAGCAAAGAGGGTAATTGCAACCATGTGACTATGGTATTATAATTGTGAGCTGGGCACCAAGCATCAACATCAAGATCATGTGATTTTATGGATGCTGAGACACTCGGAACTTCAAGGACTGAACATAAGCAAATTCAAATGGTCACTGAATGAGTAGTCATTGAACAAGGACTACATGCATTTAGATGTGTTCCATCTCTTTTGTTTTTGCTACAATTTATTTTCTTGTTTAAACACCAGTTTTTCCTATTATGTACAATTTGTAAATTGTACTATAAAATTAAGGAAACTAAGATTGTCCATGTAAAATTGCATGGCAGTTCAAGAAACACAGATCATGTAAATTAACATTAAAAATTATCCAAATTAATCTTTCTCTTGTTTACACTTGGTATCAGAAATAAAAATATAAATGACCTTCCAGCAGGATAGAATTTCCCATTTTGCTGCACTTACATGATTAATCTTATATTAATAAATGTCAATACTAATTGCAGATGATTATTGCAATCAAAATGACATGTGGCATAACATCAAATTTAAGGCCTTATTTCACAACTGAAAAGGATGTTTAAATATTACATCAAAAAGCAAAATTATAACTTAGTACAATCTAGTAGAAAAATTTCATGGCTACAGCCCCTACATGACCATGTTCAGCCTCATATGAAATTAACTAAATGCCTTTTTCAAGGAAAATCTTGTAAGGTGTTCTCACCTTATCCAAAGAAAATATTAATTTGGACAATAAAACAGCACTTTTTTATGTCCAGGAAAAGATTTACTTTTTTAGTTTTTATCCAGCTTATTGATGTCTCCACATGCTAGTTCATATGGATACCTAGCAAAAATATGAGAAACATTGAGTAGAATCAAAACAAAATTATGGACAAAGCATAATTACCTAGTGTGTATTCTACATCATGTTTACAAAGCACATAAAGTCATAAAAATATATTTCTCTGGTAATTCATATAAAGATTTAAAAATAACAAAGCCTAATATTGCTTTGACTTATTGCAAGGAATCTCCAATCTTTATAAAACAAGAATATAAGAATAACATCAAGAACAGCCTAACAAAGAGCTCAACTAATTTTAAACAAAAATACAGTTCAGTTAATAAAAGATGAAAATCATATTTATGTAAGAATAGAACTGGGATTATTTAACATGTACTAGTTTTATATATATATATATATATATATACACACACACATACATAAATACATACATACATACATGCTCTTTTTGGTTCTTCAAATCTTTTATACAGATTGTATTGTGATCATAATACAGAATTGTTCTCTGCAAGCTATAAGAAAATATTGTATTCAAATTACAATTGTATATTATCTCATACATATGGTATTATCATGCAATCATATTTCAAGATGTCAAGAATATGCTTTGATAACTGAGATATATAGATATAGATATAGATATAGATATAGATATTTACTTTCTGCTCTTCTATTTAACTTTGTAATCCACAATTTTTTTTTATTATTATTATAGACAGATAAAATATTAATTCAACAAAGATTATTTATTTCAATAATGTAATCATAGACTGCTTCTGTATCAAGAACTGAAATATCTTACCCTTGGAAGTTACTATTTTTAGAATATTGTGATATGATATTGTGATAGCTGTTATTTCTTTAGAGATCTAAACTCATAATGATGAAAGAAGGATGATATGAAATGTACAATCCTCTTTTATTCCTTCGTAATTTAAATAGAAAAAACTATGATAAGACTTTTATAGGAAGATTTCCCTTTTTGCCACCAAACCTCTCTTTGTTGTAATATTACATAAAATTCAAACACTAAAATGAATGCAAATGAATAATGAAAACTATAAAATGAAACTTTGTGAAAGATGGATTTATTGTAACAATATAACTAAAAGTTCTTGACATCTCCCTTGGACTTTCTCTGCACATCCGCAAAATGTTTGGGAAACCGTTTTATAGTAACAAGAAATTCCACAACATATAAAATTCTTGATTCTCAACTACAAATGTGGAAGAAATATGCCTTTTACCTTTTGTTTACAAAGTACATCCTACTTTTATTTTATTAAAAAATATCTTCTATTAAGACCTAAACAATAATGAATCTGAGAATGAGTTTATTGGATTTGCCTATCCAGTTAATCCAGCCTCCTGAGAGAGATCTGAATCCCACAGAGTATTTGATTTAAAGGTCTAAATTTTTGGTGAATGGGACTTATCTACTAAATTTATGACAGCTATATAGACTTTGCAAAAAGAGCTTCAAACTGCCTAGGGCCGTTTTAAATGTACCAGGATTTTAAAAGGGTGGTTTTTTGTGTGTGTGTATATTTTTAAATAAAGAACTTGGAATGAAAATATACAGATTGGAAATTTATCCCCAGAAGGGGACTGCTAAATGAAATGCACTTTGTTTGGGCTGGGTTAGGCTTCCTATCAAAGGGGAAAAAATGTTTCAGAATAGGCGAAGGCATGCCTTGGGCACCTGTTGCCAAGTACTTAAACCAAATGGATCTTTTCTCAGAGTCGCACTGCAGGAAAAAATCACAGCTGCTCTAAGGAGTATTCCCATGGGTCTGAATCACCCTTTCCCTTCAAATTTTAAGTGCTGAATTTGGTTCACAAATCCCTTGTCAGGCTGAAAGACTAGAACTCTTGATATAGTGGGATATATATTTAATATGGAAGTTAACACGTGTTGAGATGTAAGGTTACTGGAAAAATGCTCCAGAAAGCATAAATCTTTTGCTTATGAATCTGTTCTCAATGAGACTAAATAGGGGTCTGAGGAGTCAATGTGAAGGCTTTAAAAAAGCCCCTATAAAATTAGGGGAGCAGCTGTTCATCTTTGTTCTAAATATTTAAAAATAACAGGCAGCCTTTTCTGTCCCAATATATACATGGCAAGAAGCATGAGACAGGGTAAGGATAAAGCATACATACTCCATTTCAACATTTTGAAAGGGAAAATATATCCCAGATTAGATCACAGCTAGAGTGATTTTTAAAAGGCATCGTTCTTGGGTCAGTAAGTTGCATTTTGAAAATCACACCCCAGAATATCATAGTTCAAAAGAGGAGAGATTAAAAAAATAGCACAGTTCTGTGGAAGCAAATAAAATATGACTGAGGTTCAATATCAAAGACTATTTCTTAATTGTGACAGAAAATAGCCTTAAGATTAAAGAGTCAAGAAAGATCTTTCTCCCATTCTTGAGCTTATAAAGCACCTTCAAGTTGTCCACTTCACTTAGCCAACATCTGACTAGTGGTAGGATTCCAGATTCTCACAAAATTTTCTTTCATATTATCTGCTAACTGAGCACTTCAAAACAACAACTTGAAAAGCTACAGATGGAGTCTGGAATCATATCTATGTCAAGCATGTGGTCAGCTACTAAGCAGTAACATATTTTTATTTCCCTGAAGTCCTATTCAACACTTCTCCCATTTTCAGTTATTGCTAAAATTTCCAAGTGATTCTCTCCTATTTCATATTTTTCTTCCATCCATGATGTTACATGTACACTGCTATGAACCTGCCTTGTTTGGTTTTATAATAACTATCTCTCTTTGCTTCCAGTTCTAAATGTCTTCCTATATTTGTGAACACTCCCAGTAACAATATGGAGAACCAGGAGAGGGATGGAAAACAGGAAGAAGAGTTAATTAAGCTGATCTAAACAACCCAGGTGGAAAGTGGTATCTTCAGAGTTCAAATTAATTATTCTTTTGCAGATTAAAAATGTCTTCCTCTCTAGAAATAAATGATCTGTCTATGTAACAATGTCAGAGAAAGCACATTAATACATTATTTTCCTATTGTACTGCTGTTCTATAAAATTTTTTAGCTTTAAGTTTGATGGTGGTGATACCAGAGTTGCAAAGTCTGAGAAAGATAACTTTTCAGGGCCCTATATGCAATTCTAACAATTTATCCCCATTTTCCCACTTTCTCCCTACTGGCACTCTTTCTTCTCTATCACCCTTCCTCTTTTTATCACACTGCAATACTAGCACTTTTCTGTTAAAGGCTTGTGAACTTTTTAAGCTTTGGGAGTTCTATGAGCACAACCCTATAGCTATTCCTGCAATCTTTATTTATTCAGCAAGCCCTAAAGGAGGTACAGATGAAAAAGATGAAATAAGGGAATAGGAAGGAATCTTGGATATTTTTACAATATCAAATTTATCCAATGCAGTAACTGGGTTCATATATGTATGCATAAATCTAGAACTTCCCCCAGAAAACTGGGTTGCAATACAACTTAAAAAAAAGATGATTCCCCATTCCACTGAATAAACATATCTATGCATGTGCATATATTATATACCTGCCATAAACCACATTTCAAAAAACAGCAAAGTCAGGCTAAATAAAACAATTGAATTAAGAATTATTGATTAAAATTAAATCATCTGTACAATAAACTGTCCAGATTGTAACATTAACCCAATCCTCACCTCCTAATATTGACCATTCTTTCAAATACCCTGTAAATACAATCCCTCCTTCCTTCCTTCCTCAGAAGTAGTGGGGGAGGGGAAAACTATCAGGATAGTAATGAATGGAAAGCTGCATTGAGAAAAGAAAGAAACAGAAAAAAAATATTTTGTGATTGAGAAGAGATAAGGAAAAATCTGCTTTAGGTACCACATAAAGGTTAAAATTTTAACCAGATGCAATTTTAACCAGATACAGTGGCCTGGCCACTGTAATTTATAGACATCCATGTCTACAAATTCACAGAGATGTACATGTGAAAATGGGAAGACAATCATAAGAAGTCTCTAGCTATTTGCTTATTTATCACAGCGTATTGTTTTCTCACAATGTAAGATGACCCCTCCTTTTCCTCAAACCCGCCCCCCCACCATTTACAGACATTGTAGCTATTTGAAGGAAACTCATATTCATGTTGAACTATCATGTTTCCCCGAAAATTTATTTATTTTATTTTATTTAAATTTCTATGCTGCCCTTCTCCCGAAGGACTCAGGGCAGCTCACAATAAAAAAAACATAGATAATACAAAAACATATAAAAGGCATATACGACACATAAAACAAATAAAACCAAACAAATACATTA
>JANHFM010006275.1:23761-34307 GCA_032468115.1 Grayia smithii | reverse complement strand
ATTGCTAAGCACATTGATTTGTGCTTAAGAAATTGTAAGCCGCCCTGAGTCTCCAGAGAAGGGTGGCATATAAGTTGGAATAATAATAATAAAAAAAATCCTTGTGAACCCAAAGGGGAAGGACTGATGAGCACTATAAAAAAACACACATTTACAAGATTTCTAAATAACTTTTAGTTGGAAGAATAGCAGCTGGGCCCCGCCAAATTATCCATTGGACCTGTTTGCCGCTATTCAATCCAAGTGCTTTCCACCCATCTTTTAGCTGGCTGAAAACTGCATCTGCATGAAATTGCTGGTTCACACCCTGCTTCTGTTGCCTCTCTTTCTTTTTCTTTTTTCTAATAACATCATTTTATTAGGTGTTTTTTGCAATTAAGAAATCAGTGGAATAAGTGAGAATACTATTTTTGCATTTTTCATTAGCTTGTAAGATAAGCTTTACTCTCATTTTTTCCTGTGAACACACTGTCACACATTAAAAAATAAAATTCTGATGCCCGCTCTCAAAAGAAAATAAGGCAAAATGTTGAAAATCCACCTAAGCAAAGAGGACAGAATGCTTTAACCAAGTTTCCGTTGCAATGACACAGCAGTTTCTCACTTACTGGTTTGTTATTAACTCTAGCTTATGAAGCACTTCCATTGACCTATGTTTGATATTGCCGATTGCCTCTCTTTAAAATTGAAGCAGTCAGCTGACTTCCCTCTCACGTAATTGGTGGCAAATGAAACAGATTTTATACGTCCCAAGGCTGCCCTTGGAAAGAATCTGAAGAAGGGAAAAAATATTATCTTTAAGTCAGATGCTGAGTTTAATCTGTTTCATTCATGAGCTGAGAATGACTGAGAGGCAACATCACAAGGGCGCAGCAGAAAAAAGATGCCTCCAGGGAACCTTTATCCCACAGGGAAAGGTCTTGTTTGGTTTGGCAAAGCACTGAGAGAGAGGTAACTCAGCTCACTCTTTCAGAGGAAAAGAGGTTTGCACGATATGAGGCCAGTCAATGTGGATAACTGTTTTTTCCCCAAAAACGAGAAGAAAAGTCCTCGACTTACAACATTTCACTTAGTGACCACTCAAAATTACAACAACACTGAACAAAAGTGACTTACGACCATTTTTTTCAACTTACAACCGTTGTAGCATTCGCACGCCACATCATCAAAATTCAGACATTTGGCAACTTGACTCACATTTATGATGGTTGCAGGGCCCTGGGGATCATATGATCACCTTTTGCGACCTTCTGACAAGCAAGATCAATGGGTAAACCAGGTTCACTTACCAACTGCAATGATTCACTTAACAAGTGTGGCAAGAAAGGTCATAAAATGGGGCAAAACTCAAATGTCTCATTTAACAACATAAATTTTGGGCTCAATTGTGGCCGGTTAAGTTGAGGACTACTTGTAAGTAAAGTATTTGGTTGTCTGAGATAAGACTTACTAGCAATAAGAGCCATTGGGAACATCTTCAGGACCATGTAAGATAGTTTCGTCTCTGCAATTTGTGTTTTACCATTAGGGTACAGGACATATCTTGACCCTGTGAAACTTACTATCTATGTTGGATACAGAGGAAACCACCATAATAGAAGAGGATGGGAAGAGAAACTAAGGGAGGAAAAAATGAAGAGACACTTGAGGTTCTTCAGGGCAGGATTAGACAATCCAATGGAGCAGTCAAGTCAAGTGTCATCAGCATATTGAGACATCTGGCACCAAATTCCTAATGACCACCCCCCTCATTTATTTGAAACAGCATTAGGAACACAATAGTGACTCATGGCATCCCATTGCATAGCTATCAAAACCCTTGGGAAATTTTGACACTGTTCCTACAAGTAGAATCATTATAACTCCCCGAATTTCAGTCCAGTCTAAGAGAACATCCGGTGGTATAAAAAGCTTCTATAAACTAAGCTGTCTATAAACTTCTATAAACTGTCTTCTATAAACTAAGTCTTCTAAGGTTTTGGACTCCAATTCCCATCAGGCCCAACTATGATGGTCAGCATTCCAAGTATATGAGGGCTAGTGTTCAAAATATCTGCAGGGCTTTTTAGGTTGTTTACTGTTGCAATAAAGATATTTTATGAAAGAAATAGATTGATGCATGCTCACTCATCCAAACATTGTGCTTCCCCGCTCTTGACTTTTATTGATATTTCTAAATGCAATTTTCATTATTCCTTTGTAGAGCAACTACTTCATAAAACCTTTTCTATTATGGGAGTTTGATTTAATATAACCGGAGTCTTAGAACAACCCAATGACTGTGGTTTCATCTATTCTGCAGGATGTTGCAAGAAATAATTAGCACAAACAACATCAAGGATTTAAATCTCTTTAAAAGGGAAATGTTTTGACTTTGATCTTGCATGCTACAAAACAAGCTTCGACTGAAGCACTGATGGGAGTATTTTCCTCACACTTTTAATAACCTTTAAAAGTGTTAGTTAGAAGAGAAGATTTTCAAATATCTCCCTGGAGTGCTTTGCACAGCAAGATACTTTCGCTTTCCTTTGATGAACCCAAAAGGGGGGGTGTCTTATGGAGCAAAACAGCTTCTGCATCTAGTAGCAGAAAATTTGATTTTTGAAAGCAATGAAAAGGTAGCAGTCTGCATTTCTTATGCTTTTTGAACGATATTCCGATGGGAACACATAGCTTCTAAAAATAGCAGTTGAGTGTATATGTGTGTATATAAAATAGCTGACCCCTGTAAAATTTTTGTTGTTTTGAAGCTTATCCCTTTGGGAATCTGCCTTAGACAATTTAAAACACTTCTGTATAAATGTTAAGTCTATACAGAATTGGAACCTCCGTATATATTTACTGGGCCTCAGAAATTTAGAGATCATGTAACATCTGACGGTGATGCCATCACAGGGAAGGCCCCCACAAGATGGGTTTTTGCCAATACCGGTGCTTCTTCCCTGATGAATGAAGTGATCAACCAAGTCTTTCATGTTGAAAGAAATATCTGAAGTATCCTGGTCTCCTGTTGTTTCAAAGCTTTGAATCAAGAACAAATCCTTCTATCTTTCCCAACAGTTAATTGGCAGTTGCTTCAAGGAAGATGTAACATGTGCATGGCTAGTGTCCCACCTGGCACCTGGCTGCCACATATGGCACCATCTGCAGTATTAAGCCCCAGGAGAGCCCCATATGTTGTGAATTATAGTAGTCCAAATGTGAGATAAATAGTGCACAAAGATCAAAAGCTAGGCTATCCTTGTCCTGCAAAGCCCATAGATGATATCCAATAGCCACAGAACTTGTAGTCCTGTGAAGAATCAAAGAGAGCATGCCCAACCAATATACAAGAGAGCGTGACTCCATATAGTCCAGGATGCTCCTCTGTTCCGCTGTCTGGGAAGTGCACATGTGCAACATATCTGCCGCCCAGAGTCTTTCGGGAGATGGGCGGCATATAAATATGATAAATAAATAAATAAATAAATAAATAAATAAATAAATAAATAAATAGGACACTATGTAGGAGGAGACTCTATGGTGGGGGAACTGCACTACCAGCCAGCTCCAGAATAAAATGGGGGCTTCCAGTTAGGACCTTTGTGGCTCTTTAAGTGTTTAAGGTTGCCGACCCCTGCTCCAGGCCTTCCTGACCTCTACCATCCCCTGGAGACCATTTAAGGTCAACATGTCTATTAAGGTTATGTATATTAAGTACACTGAAGTTTTCAGATCTGGGCTGCAAAAATCCAGACAGCCACAAATACCTTTTGCATCTCTTTCCTACAATTAGTATTTCCCCATTTATGGGAAAGAGTCCTGTTGGCATAATCTGCTATATTTCTGTAGATTCACATCTGGATTTTTGTAGCCCAGTGCCTCTACAACAGAACATTTGATGCCAAATTTGTCTGTTCCATCAAGGAAAAAAAGTTATGCTATTATCATTATTCAGTTTCTCTTTTTCACTAGCTTGTGGGACTGGGCCCTCTGTCCATGATTAGGGGAAGCATCAAGCATCAAATTTTGCTCTGGTTGTTCCTGTCCCAGACTTGGCAGATGGCAGTTGGGGTTAGTATTTCTCTCCTTATCAAAGTGACCTTGTAGGGGAGATGGGTGGCATAGAAATTTAATCAACAAATTTAATAAATAAATGTAAGGGATCGTCTGAATGTGAGATTATGCACTTTCTACTAATAGTAGACTATTCCATTGAAATTTCCACAAGCATTCCTAACTTCAGTTTAGCTTCAATTGCTGTCAGAAAATGTTATGTTTGAATTATGGTGAGGGTTAATTTGGTATGGTCACCTATGTTGGGTCTAGAACATTGCCAGTTCTTAAAATAATTGATCCTATTCCCATCATCCTAGGACAGCATGGTGGTTATGTCAGTGTGTGAGAGTTCATGAATTGGAATAGACATGGTAACAGGTTAGCCAATGGGAACTGTTTGGTGACTCAGACGGCTCAGAGCCTGGGTGTTGCTTAGGTTCACTGATCTGTAGATATATGAGTGCCTCTGTATTATATAACTTCTGTGATTATTGATTCTGTACTTCTGGCTTCTGAATTCTGGTTCTGGCTTCTGCTGTATGATATTGTTTGTAAACAAGTTCCTTTTATAAATGAATACTGCTGAATTATTTACTTGTGTGCTGGTTGGATTGCTGCAAACTCTAATAGGTTAAGAGCTGGGCTTGTCAGCTGGAAAGCTGGCAGCCCGGGTTCAAGACCCGAGCTCTACACCATAGAATAAGCTCCCGTCTTCACCCCAACTCCTGCCAAACTAGCAGTTTGAAAGCATGCAAATGCAAGTAGATAAATAGATACCCTTTCAATGGGAAGGTAGCAGCATTCCATGACATCATGCTGGACACTTCACCCTGGAAATGTCTTTAGACAGCACTGGCTCAATGGGCTTCAGATGAAAATGAGGATTGCCCCCTATAGTTGTTAATAACTAGCAAAGTAAAATCTGCAGGAACTTTTTTACCATTACCTAATGTGCTGATTCCTCACTTTATATTGCATTATATTGCATTATATTACCAGCGATGCTATCATGTAGTGGTTTTTTTTATATGTGACTCTGTTCAATTAAATAATAATAATAATAACAACACAGGAATGGTCTGGCAACCTTCTGAATAGAGATTTTATCTATGAAATCCCATTCTATTAATTTCCTGAGCTAGCTCTGGTAAATATGCTCTGTCCTTTTCTTATACTGCAAAGGATTGACTTAAAATTCTTATCTATTGATGGTTTTAGCATTTTCTCTTTAGGCTGGTCAGGTTAGAGCAGTGGTGGGTTGCTCCCGGTTCAGGCCAGTTCGCGTGATCCAGTAGTGGTGATGCTGGGATGTCACTGAACTGGTTCTCCACGACCGGGAGCTGGGCCCACCCACGTGCCTGTAGTTACGGTTCTCTGCTGAACGTGTACGCCGCGCATGCGCAGAACGCTTTTTTCAAGGTTTTTTCCCCCCAAAAAAATTACTGCACTTGCGCGGAGTGTGCGTTTGGGTCACACGAGAGCGAAGCGAGCGAGTGCGCCAATCACACGCAAAGCGTGTGCATCATCAGAACCGGTAGTAAAGGTAAGTCCCTGGATTAGAGCCATGTTGGATGGAGCTTGCTTAAGGAAAGGAAACATACCTTTTAGTTCATTCTCAAGCAATATGTCCACTAGTGGAAACGTCAGGAATACACAGATTAGATCAACTGCTTATTGTACAAATAGAAGGTTAAACATGACAAAGAGAAACCAGTTTGCTTAATCTACATCAAGTCTTACTTTCCTGCTTTTTTTTTTTTCTTTACTGATTCAGTGGATCATATTTAATCAGCTGGATTTCCAGTTTGAGGAAATGGTTTTCAGATTCTTTATATTTGGTAGAAATTAACTCCTTTTTATTATCACCATTTCATGATTACCTAAGCGGTCTACTATAAGCAATGCAGGTAGCAATTGCAGAAGATTTATTATTTCTATGAAACTAACACAAAAGCCAGGAAGAAAAAATATGGAGAAAAGTTAAGTTTATTACCTGAAAGCTATAAACTTTGGAAATGAGTTCTGTTCAAATGAGGAGCAGTAAATATAAAAGGTCTGTACCTTTCTGTTGAACTTGCCAATACATTATGAATGAATACCAATGTAATTAAGGCCCAAGACAAAAATTAAAATTGAGCCAATAAAGAAATAGGTATACTATATGATAATAATTTATAAAAAAGATGCGAGAAAGTTCGTAATTACAGGGTAGCATGGTCTGCCTTTTGTGTACCAATTTCAGAGAAAGATTGTGTGTGTGTATATAACAAGATATTCTTATGCAACCTTCTATAATGCTGAATTTCATTTACTTTCCCCATGCTTGTTCAAATTGATCTTTATTTTACATTTTGGCCTGCTAAATGGTTATCTGCATTCATCCTCACTATCATAATAATTAAACATACAGATAGCATCTGTAATGTGTGTATATGTGTGTATTCTGAAGCCTTGTAAGACTTCTGGATTTCATACTTGTCTACCCATGAAATATATGATTAGAACCTACTGCTGAATGCAACGAAGTCTACTTAAAATTCAAAACATGGTTATTGTTTTATCGTATCGTCTAGTCTTGCCAATTTCCTTTGCCAGGAAAGCAGTAGCTTATTCATACAGTATCGCTCTGCACTGCAATTAGATTCTTATCTAAAAGCTATCTTGTATTTTCTGGATCATGTAATGAAGAACTGCACATGCTGATGCCATTCTGGGAAGCCTATCTGTGTATTTTGTTAGTTTTTCATCCAAGACTTCTATTGAGTTTTTGAGAGGGTGTTGTTTGTCTTGTTTGCTTGCTTTTAAGAAGCGGTTTTCTCTGAGATGAAAAGTTAAAGCATATAAATGGGATCATGCATGCAGAAAATCTATTAAAAACACCAGTAATTCATGGTTAACAGCCCAAGGAGGAAGTCAGCCTGTCAAAGGAGAGCAAGTAGCATGACTCCAAATAAAATTGCTAAAATGAATATAAAAGTCCCAAGAACATTCATTGTTCACACTGATTAAGAAAACCAGGCAGAACAAAATGTTTATGGCCTTAACTTTTGAGCTAGAAACAAACATTATTGTAGAATTGATTTTTTCCTATTACATATCCATTCACACCAAGTTTCAGACCAAGTAAGAATAAATTCAGAAGCCTCTGTGTGATACCTCCATTTTGGGGGCGGGGAGGGCAGGGTGGTGGTGGTGGAAACAGTTACTCCAATGATAACATTTGGTAACAGTGCAAGAAGAATATCTCTATGTATTTTATATGCTTGTTGAAGAGAACTATATAGGAAAAGTTGAGCTGTAGATCATCCAGTGCATTGCAAGTACAGGCAGTTCTCAACTTATGACCACAGTTGGGGCCAGAATTTCCAATGATAAACAAGGGGTTTGTTAACTGAAATGCAGCCACTTTTATTACCTTTTCTGTTACAATTGTTAAGTGAATAATTGCACTTGTTAAGTGAGTCATTTGGTTGGTAAATGAATGCAGCTTCGCTGGTCAGCAAATGGTGAGCACATGACTCCAGGATGCACAACCACTATAAATGTATGTCAGTTGATAAGTGCCTGAATTTTGATCATTTGATGGGGATGCTATGACGATTGTAAGAGGACTGGTCATAAAGTCACTTTTTTTCAGTCCATTGCAACTTCAAGCAGTCACTAAATGAATGATTGTAAGTCAAGCACTATCTGTAGTGCCTCAAGGTTCTTTGCTCTTTTTTTTTCTTTTGTAGTTCCAGAGTTGTTACGAAGTTCTCCTGAGTTTAGTTGGAAACAGAAGTTAATGACTAGCTTGTGCAGGTCTGTAGCTAATAATCTATAGCTTACCTGAACTACACCTAGGAATGAGGAGGTACATTTCAGAGCAGATATACAATAGATCAGGGGTGTCAAACTCTGTTTCATTGAGGGCTGCATCAGGGTTGTGTTTGACCTTGGGGGGATGGGGAGGGTGTGACCAGGGTTGACATGGCCAGCTCGACGTCACTCGTGTCGTATGGTGGCCTGAGCACTCTGCCAGCAAAAATGGACTCCTGAGCTCTGTTTTCAGCTGCGATGGCCTCCTGCAACCCTCTGCCAGTGAAAACGGCACTCTGCAGGGCCGCGCATGACCCTCCTGAGCTCCGTTTTCACTGGCAGAGACACTGCGGGCCAATCCTTTACTGTTTCCAGATCTAAGCACCCCGCAGGCCAGATCCAGCCCCCACCCCCAGGCCTTGAGTTTGACACCCCTGCAATAGATCATTATTTGATTTTGCAACAGTTGAAAGTATCACAAGCAGCAGCATTTTATCTTTTTTTATTTATGTGTTGTTATTGTGCATTTAAGGTGGCTTTGATTCCTTTATAAAAGTCCTCTGATGGCACGGGGAGGGGGGGGGGAAATACAGTACCACAATTGTTGAAGGACGTTGCTGCTGTTAAACCGCACAACAGTGCCACTATTAAAATGTGAAGCAGCCATGGTGAATGTCTCTCCAATTCAGGTTCAATGGCTAAATGACTTGAGCAAGGTTGCATCTTGACTTCTTTTTGATAATATCTATACAACATTTCCTGCAACACCGATAGGGATTGATTATGTTGCCTCCAGGCTGGCAGACAAAATACTTCCCAGTTGGCTTTGGGTGAATGATGCTAACATCTTGTCATTAACGGAGGGTGGCCTAAGGACATCCCTCAAGGCCCTTGTTCAATACCGTTAAGAGGGGAGAGTAATTATTAACCAGCAGAAGACAAAAGCCATGATCTTTGCTAATAAGGTGAACCGATGACATAGAGTGAGTGAAATGTTACAAATACCTTGGTGCTTCTTTCCCAAGCTTCTTGAAGGAGATTTGCTCATGTCAATTATGCTACTTTCATGTTTCACAAAAGGGCCAGGGCAGTATGAAAAGTCCATCCAAAAATAAATAAATAAATAAAAATCAAACGTCATTCCTTCCGCTATAAAGCTATTTATAGCAAAACACAGTTGCTAATTTTTATATGGAACACAGTTTGGGTCTCTACTTCACCTGCAGGAAAAAAAAAAGGATTTTTTAAAGAGTTATTTTCCTTTTTTTGACTCCTGGATATGCATCCAGTATAGTACTAAGCAGGTTAGAAGCAGGGCGGCACCGAAGTGTGGCTAGCTATCCTGTCAACCTGGTTAAACCTTATCCTGGTACCAACAGGGTTATTGTCATTGATATCACCTCATAGTTTCAAATCCTCTTGAACTCTCTCCTAGGCAATTGCTATATTTAGGACTGATAAATCTAAGGAAGGACTAGAAGGCACTCAATAATTATCTAAGTCAGTTTTCAAGCATTACCCACCACGTAGAAACTTCTGATGCCTATCTGTATTCACACCAGTTGGTTTTGAGTATTACCTAGGATCATCTTGGCTAATAGGTAGATTAAAAAAACAACAACCTTGTCTCCAAAGAGGACTTTTTCATATGAGTTGGGTAAGGGTGAGTTAATAGAACACAATTTGTTTTACATAAAAAAAATTTTTTTAACCTAGGCTGATCAAGATTCCTTTCCATCAACTTCTAGGAGATTCTGATGAATTTTGTACATGACTCCTTTTAGCTGGTAAGAGATCTCAATATGTTATTGCAATTGCTAAATTCTGTCTTCTAACTCAACATGTGATTATAACTGTAAATGATGATTTGAGTTAGATATTTGACAATGTTTTGACATTTATCTCATTTTATCTTACATTATCTTATTTTATTGTATCTTATTTAATTATGTTATTTATTTAATTGTACAGTGGTCACTGTAATATAAATTCCAAAAATAATTGAATGCCTTTGTGTTTTTGCTCTGTTTTAATCCTTGATTGCCTTAACATTTGTTTGAAAGAATTAAGTTATGTTTAATTTCCTATGCCCCTTCAGTAACATTGGGAATAAATAAACAAACAAACATAAATAAATAAATAAATAAATAAATAAATAAATAAATAAATAAATAAATAAATAAATATTCATGTTTTAGAAATCAGGGTCGGCAACTTTAAACACTCAAAGAGCCACAAAGGTCCTAACCGGAAGCCCCCTGTTCAATTCTGGAGCTGGCCGGAAGTCTGTTTCCACCCATCATAAAATCTCCTCCTAGCGTGGCATCCTTTTCCCCCCGCTGACCGGAAATCCGGTTCCTCCACTATAGAGTCTTCTAGCATGCCGTCCTTTTTCCTCTACCTTTCCTAACCGAAAGCCCTATCAATTGTGGAGCTGACCACAATAGGCAGCAGAGGGATGAAAGAGCCACATGTGGCTCCAGAGCTGCAGGTTGCTGACCCCTGTTCTAGATGTATAATTATTTGGTCATTTGCAAACAAGCAAGCAAAGCAAAACAAAATCATAGCAATGAGGAAAAACTATCCTGCTGCAAAGATGTCATTCCTCTGTTGCATTAAAATATCTTGGAAGAGAGAGACAGAGAAAGAGAGAGTGAGAGACGGAGAGATGGAGAGACAGAGACACACATAGAAAGAGGGAGGGAGGGAG
>JANHFM010006272.1:38215-48983 GCA_032468115.1 Grayia smithii | reverse complement strand
TATCTCCTTCCATTATACATAAATGATAATCCAATAGGTATATTCCACCGAAATTGTATTTGTCTTCTTCTCAATTTGTCCACTAAAAATGCATAATCTTTTCTCATATGAAGAATTTTTGGGGGGATCTCTTTAAGTATTTTAACTTCTTTTCCATTTATATACACTTTTTTCTCATATCCCAATTGTACAAGTCCATTTCTCAGTCTCTTCCCCCTAAAATAAACCACAATATCTCTCGGTAGATTGTTTTCTTTTGCAATTCTGGAATTCACCCGGTAAATGCGTTCAATTTCTTTACAAAGCTCCTCCTTCTCCCATCCCATTGCCTCTGCCAAACCTTCTGCTACTATGTCCTCTAAATTGGCACCTTTTTCCTCAGGGCAGCCTCTGATGCGTAATGCGTGCTCCATTCTTTCAAATTGCGCCATAACAGCTAAATCTTCTTGTTTTCCCATCTGTGACTCTAAAGCCTCAACTTTTTTCTCTAATATCTCTGTATTCTTTTTCCCTTCCTCCAATTCCTCTTTTAATTCTGTCTTTGTTTCTAAAATCACCTCTAAGGCTTGTGCCACCTCTACCTTTATTTTTTGATTTTCTTCCTGCATCATTTGCCTCATTTCCTTTACTTGCTGCTGCATTTTATCCTCCAACTGTTCAAATCTCTGATTCTGTTTTTCAAATTCCTTTTGCAATAACTCTTTCATATCATTTACTGTTAATCCAGCTTGTGAAGAGGCAGCTGTACCTAAAGTCCCTGTTTTTTGTCCAGATGGGGAATCCGCCCCCGCTCTTGATGGAATTAAAGTTTTCTGTCGCTGCGCCATCTTTAATTAGGCTTTGTTCTTTGTTCTAATTATTTAATTATTTCTCACTTCCTTCTTCTCCACACTTTATAAATTTAGTTCCAAAGTCTCTCTTTTATTCAATTCCTTTTTTTTTAAAAAGTCTTAATAATTTAATCTCCTTTCACTTCTGTTTTTCTTTCAATCTTTAAATATCGTTAAAATCCCTTTTAATACTTGTTACAATGTACTTTCACTTTCCGCGCTGGCTCCTGTTTCACTTCAGCACTTTCTCTCCTGCTCCAGTTTTTATACTCCTTTTTGAGTTATTATTACCAAAAGTTTTTACTTGCGATTAGCAAATCCTCCTGTGTTCCGGCTGCCTGTAGATCTTTTAAAAGTTTATTTCTGTTCAGCAGCGGCGACGGCTTTCCTGCTTGTCTGCCTCCCACGGCAGAGCTCAGCAGCGCTCCGGAGCTTCGTCCCGGCTTCCAGGGGGGCTCCCCATTCAACCCCGAAGTTCTTTTGAACCCCGGGGTCTAAGGGCTCCCGACCCTCAGCCAGGTGCTCACTGGTCCTCCTTGGCCCGGGGGACCAGCTTCATCGGGGAATCCGGCCGCTTTTTTGCCGGATTTCCCCACTTTCACAGAGCGCGCTGAGGACAGCTATAAATCAGCTGTCTTCACAGGCGCCGCCAACCCGGAAGTCCAATATTTACCAGTTTTAGACTGAATTGAAGATTAACCATAATTATAATCATAATAATGAAAAATAAGGTGCTGACAGATCGTTGCACCTTTCTTAGCCAAATAATGCTTAAGCTATGGTACAAAGAAATGCTTACTGTAAAAATCCATGTGACACCTCATAAGATTGCTCTGGTGAGAAATAATGGGAAAATTTTTTTCTTAGATTGTTCATCCCTCTTCTACATCCTACAGTTGAAATTTAGTAAAATAAAGGTGCTATTAATTATAAGTTATGATTCTGGAACACAACAAAATTGAATAAGCCTATTTGTTTATTTTATTTATATGCTACCTGTCTCACCGATAAGATGACTCTGGGCAATTTACAAATATTTGCTGCAAATATGTGGCTAGGACCTAGAACTGAAATATCCAACTGAATTGACTACAACATTTGAAATGGAGTAAAAGCATTTGAGTATTTTTCATTTTTTCCAGGAAAAATGTTTTATCTAAAAAAGTCCTAAATATAGCCTTGGAAAATTGAGTTGTTGTTTTTTAAAAAAAAGATAAAATGGCTGCCTGATGCCAGAAGATATCATTATTAAACACAGACATAAAATATTCCATGGACATCCCCTTCCCCAAATATGTCATTTCCCAGATAAAACTTCAAAAACAAAATTATGGAACAAAAGGTTATTCATGAATAACCAGAATTAAATGTTATTATGTGTGAACAATTTTCAATGTTATCTAAAGTTTGAAGCAAATAATAGGAAATACCCTGCTCAAGTAAAGAATGTGTGGGATCTTTTAATAATACATTAATTCACATAAAGGTACTAAGATTGATGGAGTTGAAAGGGAAAGTAAGCGTTCCATATCTGAACTATACAAATCCCAAACCCTCTAATTGGAAGGAGAGTTAAGAGTTTTCTTCCTTTCTATGCTAGCATCTAGTGGTTTTCTGGACTTGTAAAACCGATGTGTGATTTATATCAAGAGTAATCTTGATTGTTATGGAATTTTCATTTATATTATTGGCACATTTGGAGAGGGCCATTCATGTATTTTTAAAAGAATTATGTGGGGAATTAAAATATAAGGAAAACTGTCAAAACTTCCAACTTAGAGTCAAAAGGTTGTCTTCTTTGGTTCATGTGCAATCTTGATGTTTAGAAATTTACAATAAACTTATTTTAAGTCTCTAGGCTTAAAAGTAATTAGTCTCAATATTCCATCATATTCATTTGAGTTGCCATAAATTAAAATCAAATTCAAAGATGGCATGATGTAGAGTGAGAAAATAGTAAGATGTCACTGAATATTCCTTTCCCTTAATTAGTGTTTAAGTATTCTAGGAGTGGGTGTGGAGAAGATCTGGTATACAACTATGTGGTTATTATGCATTTCCGGTTTTCCTAAGGGTATAGTTCAGTACAATTGGGATGAATTCTTTTCAGGCTCAATATTTATGACAGGAAATTATTACAGATCTAAAAAGCTTTTTAAAATGCTACCCCATATTTCACTTTTAACATACTTTTAATGGGGCTGGAGATAATATTTGATCTACTATAGTTTCAGACAACTATTTTTGGAGACTATATGTTTTAACTTTGTTTGAGAAAAGGTTTGACTAAGAAGATATTGCAATTTCTCACAGACACAGAAAGTCAGAAAGAGGTGGGGGCAGGGCAGAAGTCAAAACATCCATTCCAAAGAGACAATTTCTGAGCTGAACTGAAATCTGGGCTTTATAAACTAATATATTCTACATTTTATTCCCCTTGGTAAGAACCGCCTTCTGTGGTGTTTTTTTTGTTGTTGTTGTTCAATTTCCCAGTCTATGGGATTTCCTGGTGGTCTTTAATCCAAGTATTACCCATCCAGGTCAGATACAGATTGACTTCTTGAGATCAGTTGCCAACCTGATCAATGCACGTTAAAAATCAGTATACCAAGAACCCGGGAAAATGAGGTGGGTAGAGACAGGGCAAAGACGAGGTCGAAGCTACGTGCTGAAAGTAAGGGACATGCTATTCATTCCCGGCTTCATTTATCATCCCTCGCCATAGTGAGTCGCCGCTTTCTCATGCCAGGAACACAAACAAAAGCGATTTGCCTGACGTATTGCATTCTGCTCTCTCTTCCCGACGCTCCTGAGGATAGGAGCTGGGAAGCACATGATTCACGCAGGTCGGTCTGGGGTTAACGCAGCGTCTTCATTACCGCCGCCCCCAGAAAGCTTTTTGCCTCTTCCCTTTCCTCAGATCTTGGACGCATGCGACTTCAGTTTTAACACGCCCCGTTCCTGTCTACTGACGCTTTTACTCCATTTACCCCGCGTAGTTCGTGTTTCCTTTTCGAAAGGTCTCAGAATGAGAAACAGATTTGCGTACCGCATGAGCTCGTGCCCAGCAGCACGCTCCATCTTTTTTTCCTATGTGCGGCCTGTAGCGTTGTCTAGCGATTGTGCCCCGGCATCATTCTATCAGTATTCGAGCGCTATATATAGTAAATTAACCTCACTCAACAGGAGTTTACGAGAAAACAGATACTACTGTAGGAGTAGTTTGTGAAAGAACGCATTTATTTATAAGATTAGAAGATGCACACATTGTAAGAAGCGTACTTGTTGCCCACACCTGTGAAAACATTTTGTGCTGCTTGTCAGTACAAAATAAAACAATTAAAATGCAGAAGATTTCTGGAAACACAACCTAGATTCTATTTAATAAACATACATTTCTCAAAAGGACAAAAAACCAACTGCCTTACTCCTGCCATGCAGGGACATAAATCAACCTACCAAATTGTAAAAAATTACAATTTGTTGTAAGACTATTGGAATATGCGAATGTTTCATGGAATGATTTATCTATAAGAACATATGTCTGAATTCAAGCTAAGATCTGTGTACTATATTCCAATTAATATTAATAGAATTTAACTGGCAATTGCTAAATGGTCTATTTGATTTATGTTGGTCCTAAATGCAATAACTTCGTCTGGACCAATACATAAGAAAGAAAGCTGTCTATGAAGGTCTGACCATCCATATCCTGGCGATTGAAATCTCATACAATATCAGTTTGAAAATAAATTGATGTCATACAGCAGCATATCAATTTTTTAAACTGACAGATGTCATGCACTCACACATAGATATTTAATATCGAGTCCTTTTACAAATTATATTTAGTTTGCATATAAAAAGCAATGTTAACTAAATGAGATGTCTTGAGAAGGTGGGGCATTTTATATATGGTGTGAATCAGGACCATAGAATGTGGTGCAATCATGCAAAGTAAACCAGGTTACGCTATGCATTAGGTGCGAGTTTTGTTTTGCCTAAAAAAATTGCTCATACAATTATAAATTTATTATGTGTTCCCTCCCATTTCCCTTTGATATGATTGTAACTCTTTTCTGTTTCTGAATTATTGTACTTCTAGTATTAAAGATTGTGAGGCATATTTTGAAGACATTACAGAATTGTGAAGCATATTCACAGAATCATGAGATAATTTGAAAATTGCAGGCAAATGTTTGTTTGCTAGAACTGTTAGATAGAATAATCTATAAACTACCTCCTAAGGTCTGTGGAAATGTAAGAAGCTTACAATATTACAAAACTAAAACATCATATAACACAATCCAAAATTAAATGCTATCTATGTCAGTGCCCCAGTTTAAAATCTTCCTCTTCAAATACTCTATCACTCTTCAACCAATTTTGTAAGGGATAACTTCTTTATTCTTATTGCAACCATTCTGGTCCTCCTGGACTTCTCAGCAGCTTTCAATATTATTTACCATAGTGTCATTCTGGACTGGCTTTGGGGGTTGGAAGTGGGAGGCACTCTATTAGTTGTTTTCCTCTTCCACCTTCTTTCATGTCCAGTTCCAGTCTCTGTTGGTAGGAGAGGAGAGGTTGAGCCTTAGGCCCCTGCAATGTGGGTACCTTTCACCACTCCTTTGTAACATCTACATTAAACCCTAGGGAAAATCATCTGTTGGTATGGAGTTGGGTGTCATTAGTATGCTAATGACACTCAATTATATATATATGTGTGTGTGTGTGTGTGTGTTTTGTCAAAACACCTGGTCTACCCAAATATGGCAGCATACTGCTTCCTTTCTCCTTTCAGCCTCAATCCAGCAGCCATCCAGGCAGTCGCTTTCACGACAATCTATTTTGTGTCAAATTTATATTTGCTGAGAAATATATCTATCTTCTGGCCAGACAAATAATGTAGTGGCAGTGCTGACTAAGCATCTGGAGTCTGTCAGGGCTGGAATGAGGAGGATCTAGCTTTAACTTAATCCTGGCTATCTTTGACTCTGGGTAGGATAGCACTTCCCTGGAGTGAGTCGGTAAGCAGTTTGAGGGTCCTCCTGGACTCGCAGCTCCTGTTCAAGGTAGCAGGTGTCAGCTGTTCTTGGGGGCAGGCAGGGGTTATACATATTTGTCGGGGTGCCAGTGACTCCTCTCTTGCATCTGGAGCCCTTGCTCACAGTCAGTCATGCCTTGTTCACCCCCTGTCTGCATTACTGCAATGTGCTATACATGGGACTACTGTTGAAGATCACACAAAAACTTTAACTGGTCCAGAATGTAGCAGTATGCACGGTAATGGAAGCCCCTAGGTTTGTCCGTGTAATACTTCTGTTGCATGAGCTATGGTAGCTTCAGATTTCTGTGCAATCTTTAATGAAATGAAGTGAACTGAATTAAAATGAAATGATGAGATTTGATGTTCTCATTGGGGGAACTGCAAATTTCCCAATGTCTAGAGCCACACAATTATATCATGCCTAGAACATGTAGGGTAAGGAAATTCTACCTGGAGAACATACATTTGAAGGTAGCAAAGACACAAGGTATAAAATCATAATCACCAGCGAGTGAATCAGAATAGAGCTGGAAGGGACCTTGGAGATCTTCTAGTTCACTCCCTGCTCAAACAGGAGACCCTATATAATTTCAGACAACTGACTATCCAGTCTCTTCTTAAAAAAATACCAGTGATGAAGCACCCACAACTTCTGATGGTAAGCTATTCCACTGGTTAATTGTTCTCACTGTTAGGAAGTTTCTCCTTAATTCCAGTTTGCTTCTCTCCTTGATTAATTTCCATCCATTGTTTCTCATTCTGCCTACAGGTGCTTTGATAATAAATTGACCCCCTCTTCTTTGTGGCAACCTCTCAAATACTGGAATACTGCTATCATGACACCCCTAGTCCTTCTTTTCTTTGGACTAGCTAAACCAAATCCTGCAATCTTTTCATATGTTTTAGTCCCCAGGCCTTTAATCAACTTAGTTACTTTTCTTTGCACTTTTTCCAAAATCTCAACATCCTGCTTTGTAATGTGATGACTAAAACTGGATGCAGTATTACAGATGTTGTCTTATAAAGGCTATAAGCGGTACTAATACTTCATGTGATTTTAATTCTGTGCCTCTGTTTATTCAACCAAGGATTGTATTAGCTTTTTTAGCTCTGCCATATCCATTCAGTATGATTCAGAATGTGATCTAAATTTTGTATGAATAAAACAAGCTCTCCACTGCATTTGTTTGCTTCCATAAATTTGAAGAGATGGTAACAAAGATGGAAACCAAAATAAAACTCTGTGCTCGTCCTTGCTTACTCTCTATATATTTCTAATTATATTCCCACATACTGGGTTTCCCTTTATTTGGATAATGATTCAATCTCTCAAGTCCTATTTTTGCTGTGAGCTAACAATATATCAGAATATACCTGACAGGTCCCCTCATCTACACCTTTTAAGGAAAGGGAAAATGATGCAGTTCATCAAGGAAGTTTTCCAGTAACTGACAAACATCTAAGCCTAGGGCTTGTCTAGATCACTGCTGAACCCAATGTTAATTCTTTGGTTTAACCAGGCCCAGCGGTACCCCCCACACCAATTCATATGGTCTGTCTTGGGCTTCCCAGAGCTTTCCCCATCCCCTGAAGCACCTTGTGCTCCACTTCTTGCTGTGCTGTGCCCACATCCATGGACTTCCTCTCCACTCATCATGTGTCAATCCACTTTTTGGAAGATCATCTTCAGAAATAAGAAGTAGCAGATCCACCCTGCAGCCTTCCTATATATTCCTATATACCAAGAGGTACTATCCCAGAAGCACCACCATTTTGGGAGTGGAAAATTGCAGGGTACATAGGAAGGCTGCAGGGAGGATTGGCCAGTTCTCCTTCCTGAAGATGATCTTCAGAAAAGGAAAAGGAAATGAGGCATGATGAGGGGAGGAGAGTGCGGGACCCAGTGAGACAGAAAGCAGACCTAAGGTCTGAGATCCAGTTGGATGGGATGAGGGAAAGGATAGATGGGAGAGGCGTTTCAGTATCCCTGTGGTCAGCTATAAGGGTGAGTGGATTGCTTTTCCTACCCAGTCAATACCAATCAAGACCAAAACCTGTCCTTTCTAGAGAAGTAAAAATGTGTCCTTTTTGCATTTGACATTTCAATTTCCTTTTGGGTTATCACTGAACATTTAAATAAGGTTAACAAATGCATCCTGCTGGGAGAGGGAACTTCATCAGATTTGATAAATGAGATAATAACATTACTAAATATTCAGTTGATTTGGAGCATTTTGTGTGACTGGGATTTTCTCTTTCTAACCCAAAGAAATTCTCTTCCTGGAAATTTTTGTTATGGTATTAAACAGGTCATATTGGATTATTAAAATATACAAATGTCATATTGTTGTTTTATTTCACCAGTGTAAATTGTCATTTGAAAATACATAAAATGTTGTGGAAATATTGTATACTTTTTCAAGTCATCCAAGGTACTGTTAACAGCAGGACTGTAAGAATATAAAGGGTAGTTAATCATGATTAAAGTTAATCATGATTAACTCCACACCTGAAATCAAGACAGGAAGTTATAAGAAACATTGGACTATTGCTCACACCAATAATCCTGTGTAAAACTTCCTTCTCACCCCACAAAAAACTCCTTAAAAATAATCAGGCTGGATGGATCCTACTACAGAGTCAATGCTGGAGTATTATCATTATTTTGGCTGGTTGCATAATAGGTGCTTAGATTAAATTTGGCATTTTTATCCATCTATCTAGTTCTTCTCAAGGACCTAATGTTATTGTTATCATGGTTTGACGCATAGTTAGTAAGATGTTTATATTGGACTTGGTATTGTTATCCACCTATCAAGTCCTTCCAAATCAGCTAATATTATTGCTATTATGGTTTGACGTAGTTAACAAGATGTTTACATTGGACATGGTGTTGTTATCCAGTCCTTCCAAAGGATTTAATATTATTGCCACTATGGTTTGACGCATAGTTAGCAAGATATTTACACTGGTTGTGGCATTTTTATCCACCTATCAAAGGACCTGGGATAGGCAGCTGCTGTATGATTGGCTTAAAGCCATCATTGCAGAATGTAACCTGTTCTGAATAAAGCTGCCTTTTTCAATGGATAAATTGATGACGACTTTGTCAAGGCTGAAGTGGGACTTCAGAGATTTTGAAATTGTGCCCAATGGACTTATTACTATTGATACTATCCTTATTTTTTTTTCCCTTGAAAATCATTCTACATCTAATAGCAAGTTCTTGGGAAATTTTGTGATTTTTTTCTATTTTATTATTTTTAATTCTGCTGTCTCCTCACTGTAACATCCATTATCCAGACCCTTTTGCCTTTCATATTTAAGTTGTTAATTTTTGCAGGTGCTTTTCTGTTTGAATTCTAAAGTTCCAGAAAACCTCTGCTTCTTCAGTTTCCATTATTTGGTCTATTTTGTGGTCATTAGTTCTTGCTTGTAGGCAAATGGTATTTCTTGCTGATCTTCCAATACACCATCATTATGACTTTCTCATGCCATCGTCTGTGCCAGCTTCTTATAGTATTAACTTCCTTCAGCTTTTTTGATCTCTCCAGTACTCATAAGCCTTCATGGTATATTAGCTTCAGTGCATCTTCTTCACCATCCTTCAAATAATCTTCCAATGCCTTCTTCTTTTTCAGTTGTGGTGTTTTTGCCACATTGCAACTATTTTCCACAGTTATTATTATCTGCCATGAAAAGAAAATGATGTTTCTCTTACTGCATCACCATGCAGCTGGCAGGCCAACCATTGTACAGTCTTGGATAGGAAGTGAAAGTTCAAGTTGTAATTATGGAAATAAAATCCATTTCCACCCAGTGTAAATGGAACAATATTGGAACTACATGTGATACTAAAATTTCTGGAAATCTTTCTACAAGGAATTATGATTTACTTATTTATGCTGTGTTGGTTTGGGTGTTTCTCATCAATTAATTAGAAACACAACAGCTTTTTGTAGAACTTAATACGTGTTCTAGCATTATCATGGCACACTGCCATCTATTGGCTTTTTAAGTGATTGCTCTCTCTATATATATGTGTATGCAAAGATAGATCACATTTATAAAATATATTTTGGTTTTGCATTATTTCTCATAATTAAACACTCTTACAAGTAGGAAAACATAAAGCATGTGATTAAAATAACTAACTTCAATTCTGAAGTCATTAGGTAAATGTGTTCATCTTGTTCACATCCTCAGAAACAGTTGCTGACTTATACTGTTTCACAAGCAGTAGACCAGCATCTGTATTTCCAAATTTTTTAAAATGTTAGCTGTAGCATTTATTTTGCTGTATGTTGAAAATGATTAAATTATACTTTTTATATTTATAGTATACCAAGCTTTACTGACACATTCTGTGTAGAGAATATAGCTCAAATTAAAATCTGCAAGTCCTTTCAATATGGTAGTACTGTAATTCAAATTACAATCAGCACCACATTTAGTGGCGTTTTCTTCTATTAAGCTGGAATTTTATGATATCTCAACATCAAAAACTCTTTCTATGAGCATAATTGTGTAGATTGGGCAATGCAAACGTAACTATTTTAGGATGTAGTGCTGCATTTAAACTGCAGTAGAGTGGTACTAATTTATAATTTGGATTTGTCATGCACAGTCTAAGGAATATCACTCATATGTAGTAGAAACTGTTCTTTAGGGTCAAACAGAATTAAGGGACGAAGGAAGAAGTTTAATGTTTAATTGTATAAATCAACTAAACAAAGACTTCTGTATTAATGTAAATCAGGGGTGAAATCTAAATTTTGTTACTACTGGTTCTGTGGGCGTGGCTTGGTGGGCGGGGCAGGGGAAGGATACTGCAAAATCTTCATTCTTACCCCCCTCCAGGGGAAATTTCCATTCCCACCCCACTCCAGAG
>JANHFM010006272.1:10018-26429 GCA_032468115.1 Grayia smithii | reverse complement strand
CAACGGACCTAACTACGCTCGGCAGACACCACCTTCTGCAAAACCCTATGCCCAAAAGCTGCCTCAGCCGAGGCGAACTTGTCAATCTGGTAATGCCGAATGAAAGGTGGTGGAGATGCCCATGTTGCTGCCCTGCAAATCTCCAGAAGAGGCGCCTGTGTAGCCCAGGCCACCGAGGTTGCCGCACCCCGGGTCAAGTGAGCTGTGATATGTTCCGGACGAGGCATGGAACGAAGATCATATGTCAGAGCTATGGCATGCCGAAGCCAACGAGCAATCATCGAAGACGAAACCTTCTGACCCAGGACCATCGGTGAGAAGGATACAAATAATGCCTTGGAACATCTGATGGAAGCCGTCCGCCTGATATAGATTCAAAGAGCCCTGTGAAGATCCAGGGTGTGCCACCTCCGCTCCAGTGGATGAACGGAGGCAGGACAGAAGGTCGGCAACACCAACTCCTGAGCTCTGTGAAAGGTGGAATTTATCTTAGGAATGAAGGCTGGGTCCAATCGAAGGACTACTCGATTGGTGTGAAATACACAGAGATCCGGACGGACCGACAAGGCAGCGATCTCTGACACTCTCCTGGCCGATGTGATAGCCACCAAAAAGGCTACCTTAAGAGTCAAATGCCTCAACCCAATAGACCTGATGGGCTCAAACGGGGGACCCGTCAGACAGTTCAACACGAGAGCGAGGTCCCAAGTGGGATATCAGTGAATTGGTGGAGGCTGAATATTGGTAGCGCCACAGAGAAATCGACGGACCTTCGGGTGACGCGACAAGGAAGTCGCTGAGTCGGAATACAAAACCGTGGCTAAGGCGGCCACCTGTCGTCAAAGAGTGTTAGGTGTGAGTCCCCCATCTAAACCATCCTGCAAAAAGTCCAGGATCAATGGAATTGAAGCTTGTAAGGGATCCCTGGAACGAGTTCCACACCAACGCGAAAATGATCGCCATGTAGCCGCATAAATCCGGTTCGTAGAAGGCTAATGAGATGCCAACAGTGTTTGAATGACCCACGATGAGAAGTTATCCGCTCTCAGGGCGCGCCGCTCAACCTCCGTGCAGTCAACTGTAGCCATTGGGGATCTGGATGGAATATATCCCCCTGGCTGAGCATCGTTGGAGACACTGGAAGGCGCCACGGCGGGACCACCGATAATAATTGCAGATCGGCGAACCATGACCGCTGAGGCCAGTGGGGTGCCACCAGAATCACTTCCGCCTTCTCTTGGAGGATCTTCCGAATAACCCAAGGCAGCAATGGCATGGGAGGAAAGGTGTATAACAGCCCTCTTGGCCATGAGGACCGGAGAGTGTCGACCCCTTCCGCCCCTTGTGACGGGAAGTGGGAAAAGAAACGGTTCAGCTGCTTGTTTGCTGGCGTCGCAAACAAGTTCACTGATGGCACTCCCAGACGAGTGGCCAGCTGCCAGAAGACCTCCGGGTGCAGGTGCCATTCCGATGGATCCAGCACCTGCTGAGCCAGTCCGCTGTTACATTTGACTCTCCTGAAATGTGCTCTGCTGCTAGAGACTGAAGACGAAGCTCGGACCAGAGCAGAAGACGGCGGGTTTCCTGCATCAACGTCGCAGAGATAGTCCCTCCTTGACGATTGAAGTGGGCTTTTACTGAGACGTTGTCGGTTAAGACTAATAAATGAGTCCCGATCACCAGATGTTGGAAGTGTCGCAGGGCAAGGTAGACCGCACATAGCTCCAACCAGTTGATGGACCACCTTGCTTCGCTGGCCGACCACATGCTCTGGGTGATATTGGAGAGAAGGTGAGCCCCCCAGCCTGAGAGACTGGCATCTGTGGTCAGGACCAGTTGCTGGGGAGAGAGAAACTCCCGCCCTTCGTCCAAGGCTGGTGACTTCCACCAATGGAGGGAGCGAAGCACCGCCGCTGGAACCCAGACCTTTGTCGGAGAGAGAGCTGATCCAGAACGCTGAAATGGCAAGAGGAACCATTGGAGCTCCCTCAGGTGTAACCGGGCCCAAGGTGTGATGTCAATGGCAGAAACCATTTTTCCCAATAGGGTGGCTAAAAGGGAGAGTGACATTGTCCTGTGACTCTGCACTGAATTGACCATGGCCCAAATGCTACCCCTCCGTTCCTCAGAAAGAAACACCTTCCCCTGCAATGAATCTATGAGGGCCCCTAAATGGACAATACGAGTAGAAGGCACAAGGTGACTTTTACTCCTGTTAATAGAAAAACCATGAGAAGTCAAACACAACATGGCAACCTGCAGATCCTCTAAGGCCTCAGACACAGAGGAGGACTGTATGAGTATATCATCTAAATAACTCTGCACCTGAATGGCCTGGCATCTTAAATGGCCAATCAGTGCGGACAAAACTTTGGTAAATACCCTCGGTGCTGAGGAAAGGCCAAAGGGCAAGGCACGATATTGATAATGGGAACCATTATAAAAGAAACGTAAAAATTGTTGATGCTCTAACAAAATGGGGATATGTAGGTATGCCTCAGTGGGGTCAATGGAGGTGAGGAGATCACCCCTCCGAACGCCAGCTAAGATGGATTGTAACGATACCATTTTAAATCGTCTGTAGACAATATAGTGATTAAGACGCTTGAAGTCAAGGATCGGTCTCCACCCTCCCGAGGACTTAGGCACAAGAAATAGGAGGGAATAAAACCCCTGCCCCACCTGGTCCTGAGGGACCTTCTGAATAGCTCTAATGTCTAGAAGGTGTTGAATAGCCAATTTCATCAGGGCCCGCCTAGAAGGGTTACGAGAGACAGGACATTGGATAAAAAAACCTCGGGGGAGTAGAGACCAATTCCAGGGATAGACCAGATCTTACCGTATCCTTGACCCAGGAATCTGACGTGGAAAGGTCCCATTGTCCGGCATATAGAGCCAAGCGTCCGCCAATGGGACCGTCAGATTCGCACTCAACACTGGCGACGGAATGGGTGACCTCCTCCCCCTCGAAAGGGCCGTCTGCCGGGGGAGCCCTGCCTCGTGAAGGACGGAAATGCGACCCCTGCTGTCAATTGCCGTGGAACACTTGATTGCGAGGATAGCTAGGAGCCCACTCCGAACTTCGTGAGTACTGTCTACGGAAGGTAGAGGTATACGAAGACTACGGTGATCAGAACCAATCAGCTTACGCTTATCCTTCGGGTCTAACAAGAATGGTTCCAAAGATGAGCCGAACAACTTTGAGCCGTCAAAGGGTGCAGAGGCATGTTTCCATTTGCGGCGTAGCTCAGTAGGCCAGTGTTTCAACCACATGAGCCGGCGAGCCTCCACAGACGATGCCATAGATTTGGCCGCGAAACGAGTAGCATGCATGGTAGAATCCGCGGACAACTTCACAGCTGCAATAATCTTGTTCAGATCCTGCAGGGTGTGCATATCCGTAGCAGGCAAATGAGTGCGGAGCTCCTGCAGCCACACTAGCGTGGTGCTGTTGAAGAAAGACATGATGGTGGCAGCTCGGATAGCCCAAGCCGCCCCGAGTTGTGCCTGCTTGAGAGTCACGTCCATCCTCCGCTCCTCGGGTTTTAGGCCTTTTTCCGGAGCGGAGCAGCTAAAGAAGCGGAATTGGGTAGAAGAGCCCACCACCGGCCCGTCTACCTCCGGCACTTTGACAATGTCCGCCACCTCCTTGGCCACGTTGAAAAAACGTTTATCGAGGGATGAAGGCAAGGGAGCCATTCCTGGAGTCGCCCATTGCCTCTTAATAATGTTAACAAACAACTGAGGTATAGGAATAATGTCCTCCGATCGTGACGGTTCAGAAAACAAGGTGCCAGTAGAAGGTTGTGAAGTAGACGGGGCACCGTCCTCCTTGGGAGGATCCAGCTGCGAAGCCAAGATGGCCTTTCAAAGTAAAGATCAAAACAGGGCCGGAGAGAAGAGGCCGGTAAAGGGCGGCTGTTCAGGCTGCGCCTCGTCATCCTCTGACAGTCCAAGCTCGTCAAAGTCAGCCGCTTCCGGCGCCTCTGATGGTGCAGGCTGGACAAGGTGCTCTGAAACCCCGAGTGCCGACTCCGTGCCAGTCAAGGACTGATCTCCAGACACCCCAGAAACGGATTCCTGATCCTCGACCCGAACTGAAGGCTGCCACGCCGATTGAATGGTATGTTGGATAGCCTTGGCCAGAGTAATGTGGAAGTCCAAGGGCAAGGCTGGAGCAGCTACAGATGCTTCCTGAACAGCCCCAGCAGGCTGAGAAGGAGGTCGGCTGGAGGCAAGTTGAGCGCCCCAAATGTCCTGATGAGGCACCGTGACCGTGGCACCCCTGATTGACAGCTGGTCCAAGGACGTTTCAGGTGGCGGCGAGGGAAGCGGAACAGCAGGAAGAGAAGAAGCCGCCTCAGTCCCTGTGGCCGAGGCCACAGCCAAGGAAGCCCTGGTGCAAATCTTTTGAAGAGCCAGATCCCTGCGCTGTTCCAATTTCGAGGATGCACCCTTCTCTGACGTAGGTTTACGATAAGGCTTGTCAGTTACCTTGGTCCTTGTAGATGAAGATGTCTTGGACGATTTCCGTGAAGATTTCTCCGCATCAGCTGACGAAGGCTGGGGATCAGAGGTCGGAACTCCTCCCTGTGTTTGGTCTTGCGCGGAGCCTTGGGCATCTTGTGATCAGACAGCCTGAAATAAGGCAGAACTTGATTGCCAGCAGCGAAGCAGCCAAATAAAGTCAGTCCAATAGTCTCTGAATGTAAGGTAGATTGACAAAGACACTTAGTTCAAGGCTGCTGGGCCTACTTCAAAGAGTATTGGCCCTAGATGATGGAGCAGAGCTCCCAGGCCACGATCCCAGCGAACTGGGAGAGCGCAGAAGGCCAGAGCCCGCAGGCTCAACCGCAGGGGTGGAACAGAGGAAGTCCAAGTCGTGCCAATGCTCATGCCACTGGCTATCCCCTATGGAGCAAGCTCCTGTGCGGTTAAAGGTGCCTGGGCCAGCCACAACAATCCAGAAGTGTCATTAAAGGATGAAATTTCCAATTTTCAGCCCAGGCACCGTCGCTAGCTGGCAGGCACCACTGATTAAGCAAGGCCTTGGCTCAGGCAGGGACGAAGTCGCTTGCAATTTGAAATGCAGGGCCGTCCAAGGCAGAAATAAAGTGCTGGGGCCTGTAGTAATGCCTCCTCAAACGTCGTCTGATCCAAAATGGCGGCCACGACTTTGCGGGCTCAGAGGGGGACCGTGGAAGCAGCGAAATTGTTGGCTTCTTCAAAGACGACTCCAGCGACAGGGCAGGAAGCTGGGGAGCCCCCTCAGTGAAGCGTGGCCAAAACACCCCTCTCCGAAGCCAAAAAACCGCAGGGAACACTTTTAAAAGTTTTTCTTCTGTGCAGCGAGGCTTAAAATGGCGGCTGCGACTTTGACTGACAGCCCCGCGGCCCACCAAGCAGCTGGAGCGGCGAAACCCCTAGGGAATCCCCCAATTTAACAAGGGGAATCCCTCGAGCCAGGGGGGAAGCCGCCCGGAAGAAACAAGAAGTAATAATAATAAAATAAAATAAAAGGTACTTCTAACTAGAAACAAAACTAAGCAACTAAATACTTAACGATACTGAAGTAACTAAAATTCAAACAAGCAGGGAAATCTCTGGGAAAGACAAAGGAATTTTGAAATTAAAGGAAAAAAAGAACTAGATAGCTACTCACACCAAGAATTAGAAAAATCAGCAGAGAGCTAGATCTCAACACACCCACAGTCGCTGAAGGACTGAGCGAAAGGTGGAGCTTATCAGCAGAGGCGGAGCTTAAATTTTAAGTTGACAGGCTCAGTCCTTTAAACTGAAGAAAGAGCACTACCCATGCCTTGGTGATGTCTCCAACCATGACGGAGAACAGTTTGTCCAAACCATGCTTTGCTCCCCAGGAAGGACTCCATTGTGGAGGGCTGTGTGCCCAGACCAGGCACCTTCTCTTGGGCCTCCTGCCTCACATGGGGCAGCAAGAGGAGGAAGTGTGTGGCCAGAAAGGCTGCCTGCAGTTCTTGCAGCCGAAGCCGGGATGTCTACAAACCAGCAGACTATGTATGAGGTCTTCTGCCTTGAGCAGAAGGTTGAACTATAAGATCTCCAAGGTACCTTCTTCTAGCCTATGATTCTAAAGTCTCCAATTGTGTGTGTGTGTATGTGTTTGAGAGAGAGAAAGAGAGAGAGAGAAATGTGGCTTCTTGGGGGAGCATTTTGGAGAAGTATCAAGAGATATGACAAAAGGACAAATCACTTTGGGATTAAATTCCAAATGAAATTGGGTCTTCAGGGTAACAAGACATGAACAACTTTCAACTGCAGGTTGAAATCTTATTAAAATGAATGTCTAGAGGCAGTTCTTTAACTCTTTAGTCCAAAGGGACCAAAAGAGAGAGGATCCCAATGGGGATCTTAGCTATTTAGCTCAGGAATAACAGAATAACAGAGTTGAAAGGGACTTTGGAAATCTTCTAGTCTAACCCCCTGGTCAGGAAGGAAAACTAGGGATGCCAAAATCTGAGTGGAGGATCTGGGAAAGGTGTCTGAATAACAAAATAACATTTAAAAGGGACGGGGGTGGGTGGGGGGAGAGAACCCTATACCATTTCAGAGAAATGGCTGTCCAGTGTTTTCTGAAAAACCTCCAGTGATCGACCCAGAACTTCTGGAAACAAGCAGTTCCACTGGTTAATTGTTCTCACTGTCAAGAAGTTTCTGTTTAATTTTGCTTCTCTCTTTGTTCAGTTTCTCTCCATTCCATTGCTTCTTCTTTTGCCTTCTGCTGCTTTGGAAAATACATTGCCCCCCCCCCTTCTTTGTGGCAGCCACTCAGAAGCCTGTTTTGTGACCTGCCTATTACACTCCTGGCAAAGCATGTGAGCCATTTCCTTCTTTTAGTGGTCCATGAAAGTACATCTATAGTATGTAGATGCAGATAATAAAGTTGAAAAAATGTGAACAACATTTTTACAGAACTATAGATACAGTGAGGCCAGGTATGACGAGGAGTGGCTGGGAGGGGAGGGGTCAGGCAAGGCACCAGTTGATGTGAGTGACATTGAGTTGGCCATGCCCACCCAGTCACATGCCCACCCACCCACATGCACCCATTCACATGACCACCATGCCATATCCACCCACCCGGTCATTAGGGCAGAGAACCAGTTGCTAAAAAATTTGAATCCCACCATCTGTATAATTTATGTTAAACTACCTTATGCAATTCATTGGTTTATTTAGGCAATACTGATTACTGTAACAAAAACAGTTCTTAAAGTGGACATTTAAACTAAAGAATTCCTTGCCAACAATGCTTCTTACAAGGCTGAAAACTGAAGATGCCACAAATTATTTCTGACATATTCTTTAGTCACTCTCAGGTACTTCCTCTCACTAACAGGCATTGATAGGTGGTGAAGCTGACACATTTCACTACCCATATCAGATGGTCCCATCTGGAGTTCAGACCTTATGCTTCTTTAGGGAATACTTTGATAGCAACTGAAAATGCTAAAAATTGGTGGGGGTGGGGGGAGAAGAAGACCACTTTTTACTGCTAGTTGAAAAACTTGGGTGAAGCAGAAACAGAAACCTGGGCGAGGGAGAAATTACCAAAACAAGCATAAAGTAAGAGATTGCTTTCATCTTTCACACTGGGATGAAAGAAGAAGAAAAAGCATGGAGGAGAGGCCAGAATGATAAGGAATGGAGGACGCTTTGTCTAGAATCTTTCAGACCTTCCATTACTCCTGTTTTGTATCCAGTTAAATGCTCTCAAATCAGAACATTATCAATTTAGTAACAACAAACTGTCCATAAATAGAAGTCTAGCCAGAGGAGAAGTTTCCTGCATGGAAGACTATTCTATTTCCTTTGAGTAACCTTAGGGAGTAACTCCCTGAGATCACTGGCATATTTCAAATTTCAAGAAAAAGAAGAAAGAAAGCACATTTCAAAGGGAAAAACAGATTCTGTAGTAAGTCTCAAAGATTTGCTTTTATATGTTCTTAAAATCAAATGGCAAAATAAACAATCTTATGTAACATAGCTATATATAAAAAACCTATTTTTAATGCTCTTTCTCTTTCTGTTTGTGCAATATGAAAAACAGAAATGGGGAACTGTCCTGGCAGTTCCCAAATGGAAAGTCAAAATTTGCAAGCAGGGTACCATTCCCCTGTTTCTTTGACCTTAGGCATAGCAATGTGCCCACTGGTCAGAAGTGTATGTGTCTCTGAGGCAATCTGTTGTCTATATATGATATATATCACGGCAAGGCCAGCTGGCGTAGCAAGTTCTTGCTGTGGCAAGGCAGGATGTCCGGTGTAATGACATCAACTTTGGAATCTTGCCCAAATGGCATATGCTGCTGGTTTCACAAAGTCTGGGAAATAACATTAAGAGACTGTATAGGAAAGAGTATTAGATTATGGACTAACTACAGTAGTCCATGATAATTAATTCCCCCCTGTTCCTCTTTTGCTCAAAAACATTTGATTTATGTAACCCCATGTAAGACTCTGAGCTAATTATATTTTCAGAGTGATGAGAGAAGGGTAATAATAGCATCACATCTGCATCACATAACATTTGTGAAAAAGGTCTTTGTTTCTCTGCTAGAAAACTTTTACCTTCATTGTGCTTGCCTGGTATTCAGGAAGTAGAGGAAGAAGTAGAACTAGAGCTACAAATATTTTAATTTGTGTTACTTTGCTTGTGATGTGTAAACAAATATATTACCATTCCAGATCCTAGGATAACGTCAACATTTTAGATAACACTTCAGTGTATTTGGATCTGGTTATAAATGCTATCCAGAACCAGGCACCCACTGTTTGTATCAGTTTCATGTATTATAATTTATGTATGTCATTTATTTTATATTTCACATATTGTGACTTTGGCAATGAAAAAAAATTATCATTAAATTAAATTAATGTTTATTAATTAAAAGAAACATAGGTGCATATGAATTGATTAAATCTGAATCTATTGTTATATAAATAACCAATGAAAACCTAACAACAACTTATATTTAGGCGAACTCACACAACCTCCTTGCCCTGATGTGAGAATGGCTCACTAACAATAGAGCCATTTACCTATAACAGTTTACCTACAATAACTTCATCTAAATTTCATTATATCCATCCTATCTATACTCTATCTGTAAAGATTCCTCCAAAATGCTATATACTAGCTACCTTATAATAAAAGGTGAGTTAATTTAGTTTCTTATTAAGAAAATGTTCCCATGGGAAAAGGAAGAACCACTGGAATGGCACCAAAGATGAACTCTAAACACTACCAAAAAACTTTGGAAGGGCTAAAATAGATCGTGCTCAATTTTTATGTTTCATATTTGTGTAAGAAGGAAAGGGAAGGGAAAGATTGCAATTTCCTTATTATATATATTTCAAATTATCTTAAATGACCTGTGAATTTTGAACAGTACGGTACAGAATCTTTGTATACATTCTTCAAATTTAAACAGAGAAGTTTGTTTGTTTGTTTATTTATTTATTTGATTTATATGCCGCCCTTCTCCCGAGGGACTCAGGGCGGCTCACAAAAGAGGTTAATACAATAAAAATTTTAAAAATAGTTTAAATAATAATAAAAATAATAATTGTTCATGTACCTTTTTTCCTCCTCAAAGAACCAAAGAAAATTCTCAGAAAAACATCAGAATAAAACCATAGTCAGAGAAGGAACAAATTATAGGAAAAGTGGAAATGTAGCATAGCATAACTGTCTAGCAATTTACTCACTAGACAGTATGCTATGTTGACTCAATCTCTGGATCTGGATTTTTGCTTTGGGAACATGAGCTGTTAGAACTGATCAGGCTAAACCAATGCAAAAGAGGAAAATCTAACTAGACTGAATGCAATTACTTCCTGAAGTAAAAGCAAAACCCCGGCAGCTTTATTTCATTCCTATGAAGCTCAAGATGGAGCTAATTGAAGGTGTTGAGGAGGTGGTTCAGTGTGTGGTAAAGACATGTCCTTGCCTTAGGATATTGTTTGAATAGGACCCAATGCTATTCATCATGACATATCATATGTCATCATTGACATATGATAACTTCTTTATTTGGACAGAACATGTTTTATAAATACAGGAGTTGTGTTACATTAATGCTTGTGGAGTGGTTCTTCTGACAAATTTCTTCCTTTTAAAAAGATGGGGCTTAAGTAGATGAGGGCAATTCTGATAGATAAAACTGTGACCAGAATGTTTAAAGAGGGAAAGCATAGCATCTGCAAGAATTTATTTTAGGAACATTTTTTTTTATTTTGGATCCTTTCTTCATAAAGATCACTCAAGAGGCTGTATGGTATAAAAAAGGATTGGACTAGATCACTTTGAACTTTATGATTTCACTATTTTGTAATTCTTGTTTTACTCCTACAATACTTAGAGACTTTTAAGTCATGCTGTTTACTTTGGCTCTGAACATGTTTCTCTATGAAACAATCACATCAGTGCTTATGGAGTTATGTAGTGAACAATAACTTAACAAGTTTCTACTGCTATCACCTGCATAAAACCTGCCAGGCCTGGGACTGGTCTAAAGGCTTCATTGTGAAGCCGTTAGGCACAATGGGGCACAAATTTAGTAAACCATCTAATTAAGAACAACAATGTTAAAACATAAGACAGTAAATTTTAAAAAAATGGAAGGCCAAACCAGGGAAACCACATACTGCAAAGGGACAGTACAATCATATTGAGGAAACACCTGCTCTTAACTCAGGACCGTAAGGAAAAGCCAGGCCTATGGAAAGAGCAGGAGTTTAGGGGTACTCAAATCTCCAGGGTATATTCCAGAAAATGATTCCAGAAAACAGGCATTGCAACTGAGAAAGCTCCACCTCCATAGTTCCTTCAGATCATAATGTTTTACTGATGTAATCTGATTTATTTAATCAATTTATATAGCTCTCCTTCTACCAGAAGGAACTCTGGGTAGCAAACAAAACAAAATACAACAACACAAATATTTAAAATAATGTTGAACCCCGATAAAACTTAACATTTATCCATCAAGCACTGTTTGCCAACTCTATTAATATCCTGGTCTCAATGTGTTCGGGAAAAACCAGTGTTAGGTGAAAGGCAACAGGCTCAAGGTCATTCATATCTTAGGGAAGAGACTTCCATAAACCAAGATGTTTGATAGAGTACATACTTGCAAGGCTCCTCTAGGGATGAGTGTTTCAGCATTTTAATTGTAAACTGAATAAAAGTAATCTGGCCTATCCCACGTAGGATTTTAAAAGTGACAACCAGTATCCTGAATTGCCTCTGGAAGCTATCAGGATCCAAGAACCCCTATGCAATTGTGGTGTTACATGGTAGTTCCAGTGTGCCCACTACTACCTATACGGTTGCATTATGAACTAGCTATAGCTACCAAAGCTCTTCAAGGGCAATCCCATACAGACTGAATTGCAATAGTCCAATTGGGTGATTAAGGCATGAATGAGCAAGAGTAGTGGCCCCTCCAATGTAGGAAAGGAACAACTATATCTGTTCAAAGATCCCCTTGCCAACAACTGCCACCCAGTCTTTGAACAGGAGCAGAGACAAGCCTTGTAGCATCCCACAAAGCAGGGGCCAACAAAAATATCAGAGAAAAATCACTGAAGGGCATTGCATCTGACTCCATAACCCTCAACCAACTATGATTGATGGTATCAAAGGCTGTTGAGAAATCAATTAAAGCTAAGTTATACCACCCTATTCTGGTCCACCAGAGATCATCCAAGAGCACAATAAATGCTGTCTTAGTGCTATATGGACCAAAACAACAGGAGAAAGGTAGTCCCTCAAATAACCAGACCTTTTACCATGATATGCTTTAAAGTTAACAATCAGTATTTGAATTGCACCTGGCAGCTGACTGTTAATCAGTGCAGCTCATTCAACCACAGCTGTTACGTGAGTATATAGAGCACATTCGTAATTTATTTTATTTATCGCATTTGTAATTGCTTGTACCACCACATCTTGGACCAGCTACAATTTCCAGGTGGTTTTCAAGGTTCCTGGTCCATGAACAGATACAACTGGCATATCAGATGACTCGTGTTAAAGACCATGCTGGTTGAACTGAGCAAGATCTGTGAATCAAGGAAGAATCCCAAATTTGTTCTGTCCATGCAGATAATCTGCCAGCAGAAGAATTTGCCTCAATTAGCAAAATAACCTGGGATGGTGCAATGAAATTTAGATATTGGGGTGACCATATGGAAGAAGAGAGCAAACGTATTTGCTGATTAAAGAAAAACAGCATTTTGACACAAATTCAGGTCAAAATGTAAACAGTAGACCAAGACTAGGATTTGGACATTTTTAGTTTCTATCGATTTTCACAGATGAAAGCTTCTAGGAAAACACAGAAATTTAAGTAGTCATTATATTGAGAACAGAGTACATTTCCTTATCAAGTGTATTTCATTTTAAAATATAATCCTGTAACAGATTATCTTTTAATTCAGATATACTGCCAATAAAATCAACACCATGAAACTTACATTAAATATGCATTATACATATAACAATGGTGAGCCCAAAATAGCTGTCCTTTTTTTTCTTTCTTCTATGGAAAAAATTTGTATGAAATACAGTAAAATATTTTTGTATGAAAAATATTTACTGTACATATTTTCAGTTTTTACATAGGTAATACGTTTGTTTCATGAAAAATCTATCCAAGTTAAAAATGTGGCTTGAAAACTGAGAATTAAATAAAGTTAATATATTTGCAGTATTTTATGAAAATAAATTAAATGTATTTTGTATTTTATATAATGTATTTTAATTATGAAGTACATTAACTTAGTGGAAGACAGGAGCTTGAAATACGATTTCATGGAAATTAATCATATTGCTAATATGCAGTGATATAACCTGCTTTGCTAAATTTGCTGAACATTGTCATTAGCAGCACTTCTTGGAAATTAATCTGTAAAAAGGAAACCGAACAAAACACCAGATGTCTTCATACTGCAAGCCAAGCAAATGTTTTAACTTAAGTCCATATATAATTCCAAAATTGCACAAATAATCAATTTTTGAGCTGAAGCACTGGGTGCAATTTAAATAAATATTTATAATGTCTGTAAAGCTTTAGGACTTTGGAATATAGAAGTGGAAAACGGGAGGTACTTAGAATGGATAGGGTTAGGTCAGTTCAGGCAAGGGTCAGTTTATGTATAATGAAGGAGGAGAACAAGGAAAGGAATGAAAGGAAGGAAGCCAAAATAGAAAGATCAGCTGAAAGAAAGATAAGAAGAACCAGCAGAAAGAAAAGAGTGAAAACCAAAACTGGAGGGCAGATCCAGTGACTGGAAATGGAAATGATTTGGAAGCTCAAAATAACAGCAATCAGCATTGTGAAATTAACAAAATATTAAGAAAATGGTAAGAAATAGGTCTGTTTATATATGTTCTCTATAGTTATACTGTTTAGTTATACAGTAACTATATAAATACAAAATAAGAAATATTTTTACTACCTGATGATGCTACCTAATGATCACAGGTAAAATATTCCTGAATGCAGTTTTAAAACATCTGGTTCTGGCTGTGGCTAAAAAGCAGTCATTTTGTAAAATTAGGATAGCTCTGGTTTAATTGGAATAGCTTGCATTCAGAAATCGTGGGCACTCCATCACTGGAGGTTTTTAAGAAGAGATTACACAGTCACTTATTAGAAATAGTTCTCCTGCTTGAGCAGGAGGCTGGACTAGAAGACCTCCAACCCTTCCAGCTTTATTCTATTCTAATTACAAGTAGAATAAGTGTCCTTAAGCTTCTTTGATCAATCAAGCAGTAAGGCAAGAATCTATGTTGCTAATGTACATTTTGAATTAAGATTGTCGGAAACCTTATTTTGGGGGCCAATTATTAAACTTGTTAAATTGATACTAAACCAGTAAGGATTATAGTAATCAAACTGCCCAACTAGTTTGTGAAAAAAATAACCAACAAAGTAGGTGTGTAAATATCCTACTTTGTACATAGGATATGAAGAACTTTTCACCTCAGGGTTAAATTAGCATCTTGAAAAATCCCTTTAATAAACTTGAAAAATAAACAAAATTTATTAAGTAAGCAGGTTTATGATATTTGTAGTTCTGTAAATTAAAGGAGAACTGAAGTGAGATCACAAGCACAGCTGCAGTTTTACTTAGTGACCAATTTGTTTCGCAACCCAGTTGCTGCTTCTAATTGTGGCTTCTAAATAAGACCACCCTTACCAGTTCAATTTAATGGTTTCTTAATCATAGAATTCAGATTTGATATTCAAATAAGAGATGAGTCCTACAGAATAGATAGAAGGATTCACTTTCCTACCATAAATGGCTATTAGTTTAATGACTTCACAAAGAAATAATGGGATTCAATAGTGGGTAAAGCAATTAATAATAAAGATGATTTTATACAGATTGAATGCAACAGAAGGTGAAAAAATAGCAGTGTTCCAATATTTGAGGGGCTGTTTGAAAAATGAGGTGGTCAACATATTCTCCAAAGCTTCTGAAGGCAGGACAACAAGAAATGGATAGAAACTAATAAAGGGGAAAACCAGCCTAGAACTGGTTATGTACTAACAGTGACAACAATTAACCAGTGGAATGGCTTGCCTCCTGAAGTTGTGAGTGCTCCATTGTTGGAAGTTTTTAAGCTTAGATAGCCATTCATGTGAAATAGAATATAATCTCCTGTTTGACGGTTAGACTAGAAAACCCTTCAAACTCTGATTTGCCCAGTGGGCCTGTTAAGCAAAAATATGCCTAGGTAACACATACCTTGATTATGTCTAGAATAGATTGTTGAACTTTCCTTAACATATAAATATGAATATCTCTGATGAATCTTGGAAAATTTCTGCTGATCCAGTATGTGATGATGAGCATTCTCCTGTGGGGTTATATTATTCCTTTCCTGAAATATATACATTGATAGCCAGTTATTTCTCAAAACAATTCAAGTACTGATGAAGACCTTAAAAGATCTAAATTGTTTAGATGCAAGCTAACCTAAGTAACACCTACTCATTAAATAATTCCATATGTGTCAAGCTTGTCCCAAACTCACACATTTAGGAAACAAAGACCATTGACTCCATTCTTTGAAGTGAAAGTTTCTGTTGATAAAATCAAGCAGTTAGAGCTAAGCAAAGCTGGATCTGAATATTCCTGTCCAAAGCTTGCATTTTCCCCTTTTCCTGACCCTCCCCCCTTGACCATCAGTGTCCAATTGTGTTCATTTGTGATGTTTTGGAAATGGCTTTGAGGTTTGATGTCTCTTTGGCATAGCTTCACATATCATTCTCAGGCTCTGTCCTTGATCAGCCAGTGCATTCCAGTTTGACACCTCTGGTTCCTATCACCTTGTCATCCCTATCTCCCCTCTTTCTTTGCCTATTCCTGCACCCTCTCTTCATTTCCGCAACTGCCTCTCCCTCCCTTGCGTTTTATGGCAGGATGTAAGCAAAGCAGAGTATGCTGAAGATGGCAGGGATGACAATATGCCTCAACTATTCTTGTTTATTGTATGAAAAAGAAAAGGAATAAAAGACTAAAAAAAAAAAACCAAAATAAGTTACACACATATAATGATATGCTTACAACCAGATTAACACATATTAATCCTTTTTATAGTAGGCAAAATGATAGGGAATTATTTTATAATTTCCTTAATAATAGCACCAGTCTGGATCATATGACTGGGAGTGCTGACCAAACAATTCTTCTCATAGAATTGCATTAAATATTTTTTCTGAAATGTTTTCAAACATAGTAGTTTTTTTATGTGGCCTTTTTCTTCATGCTGGATTTGGTTTCTTTCAGGTTTTGAAGAGGTATTGTGCTGAAGGATGGAATGCTGATCCTCTTTACATATTATTTTGAGAAAATATATTAAATTGCAAAGAATTAAAAGATAAATAAAGCATATAAATATGAACCCAATGAGAAAATATTTGTTCAGAATATAGAAAGAGAAACAAATTCTGTTGATCTTTGTATGCTTTCTTTTCAGTCTTTTACTATCCACCTGTTTGAGGCCATAAAAGCATACGAGTTTCCCCTTTCCAAAAGCTTCATTAATAATAATAACAATAATAATAAGTTGTTGAAATGAAAAAACTAATAACAACAGCAGAAATAGTAGAGAAAAGAGCAAAGAAGATCAAGAATTGGTCAGCACCAGGTGAAGATGAACTGCATGGTTTTTGAAACATCAAAAATGTTAGATGTTAGATTGAAACATCTAACTGGTTTATTCCCACTCATTGCAACGGAGGTGAAATTGAAGAATGGCTAACATCTGGCAAAACCTACCTGATAATGAAAAATCTAGCAAAAGGGGCAGCACCAGGCAACTACAGGCCAATTACCTGCTTACCAACAACTTT